>CM019182.2:52960067-52987574 GCA_009739505.2 Apolygus lucorum
GAATAGTGCAGTACCAAATATAAGGTAGGTATATAGTACAATTAGGTGATGAGAGGGTATTCCACCAAGTGGGTTGTAGCACATAGCTTCCTAGTCATCCCATAATATGGTGGCTATGTAATGGCATAGGAGATTGTCGGAACTGTATAGTGCAGTTCCAAATATAAGGTAGGTATATAGTACAATTAGGTGATCAGAGGGTACCTATTCCAAGTGGGTGTAGCACATAGCTTCCTAGTCATCCATAATATGGTTGGCTATGTAATGGCATAGGAGATTGTCGGAACTGTATAGTGCAGTTCCAAATATAAGGTAGGTATATAGTACAATTAGGTGATGAGAGGGTACCTATTCCACCAAGAGGGTGTAGCACATAGCTTCCTCGTCATCCATAACATAGTTGGGTAGGAGGGAGGATGCCATATAGGAGATTGTTGGAACTAAATAGTGCAGTACAAAATATGAGGTATCTAGTACAGTTAGGTGATGAGAGGGTATTCTACCAAGTGGGTGTAGCACATAGCTTCCTCGCCATCCATAACATAGTTGGGTAGGAGGGAGGATGCCATATAGGAGATTGTTGGAACTGAATAGTGCTGTACAATATATGAGGTATATAGTACAGTTAGGTGATGAGAGGGTATTCTACCAAGTGGGTGTAGCACATAGCCCCCTCACCACCGATAACATGATTAGGTAGGTAATAGTAGAGGACATCGTCAAAACTGCATAGTGCTGTACCAAATATGAATTATATAGTACAGTTAGGTGATGCGAGGGTATTCTACCAAGTGGGTGTAGCACATAGCCCCCTCATCATCGATAACATGATTAGGTAGGTAATAGTAGAGGACATCGTCAGAACTGCATAGTGCAGTACCAAATATGAGGTAGGTATATAGTAAAATTAGGTGATGAGAGGGTTTTCTACCAAGTGGATGTAGCACGTAGCTCCCTCGTCAATCATGTCATGGTTGTGTTGTTGAATTGTGTTGTCAGAACTACCAAGTACCTAGCAATTATGAACAAAGTCGACCGGTTAGGGGATAAGAGAGTAGATTGGTAAGTAGGCAAGTGAACCAAATACCTCCTGAAACTGATCCTAAAATGGAAACTCATCTATATGTATGGAAACTGATCCGGATTACAGAATGTGGTCCACCCTACGGCTTCTGGTTCACCTTACTGAAATGATTTACCCGCAGTTTTTCAAACAGTTTTAGTAATACTGTGATTACTAAAACTGTTCGAAAAACTGCGGGTAAATTAATTTCAGATTTATATTGAGGACCACTAAAAAGTGAAAAATAAAAAATAATATAAAATGGAAAAATAATAAAATAAAAACCTTTTTAACAAAAAAATGGACCGACCTCAAAAATGATGTCTGTAAACACCAAAAAGGGAAAAATAATTCTCTCAGCAAATACATACTTGTTGTAGTAGGTTGTTGGACATAGATATCTAGTCAACAGATGGTATGTTGGAATACCAACAATTATTTTCAGTGTGATTCACACTTATTGTCACACTCATATCCTCCATCATACGATAGCAGTGACATACTGCCCAATAGTTTTGGAACATTTATATCTACTCGTATTCATGTTTTGTATGGCACGATCGACGCATGCTGTAATACTCACCAGATCATGTGAGTAGTACTTATAAACCACAGCGTATCCAGACAGGTAGGTAGGTACGCATTGAAGTCGCCGCCGTGCCCATCTGTAGACACAAACATCTTATACATCTTCTACTTACCATCATATTATTCTTTTTCGCAAATATACATACCTACCTCTCATACTACGAACATGCTTCCACACTGAGTATGAATGTAAATAGCTAATTAGGTAACAATGCTTCCGAAGGTATATAGCTACATTACAATATGTCCACCAATATAATAATAAAGTCTCATGTAAATCCCAAAAGTCCCAAAATACTAGTCACCACCATTCCTAGGGAGGTTCACACTTACTATCGTACTCATATGGCAGCAGAGACGTACTAGGTACCTGATAGTTTGGGGAGCACATTTTAACTCAACGGTAACCAGATCATCGAATAATTTATCGGTAGTAAGTTTGTGTCTACAGATGGGCACGGCGGCGACTTCAATGCGTACCTACCTACCTGTCTGGATACGCTGTGGTTTATAAGTACTACTCACATGATCTGGTGAGTATTACAGCATGCGTCGATCGTGCCATACAAAACATGAATACGAGTAGATATAAATGTTCCAAAACTATTGGGCAGTATGTCACTGCTATCGTATGATGGAGGATATGAGTGTGACAATAAGTGTGAATCACACTGAAAATAATTGTTGGTATTCCAACATACCATCTGTTGACTAGATATCTATGTCCAACAACCTACTACAACAAGTATGTATTTGCTGAGAGAATTATTTTTCCCTTTTTGGTGTTTACAGACATCATTTTTGAGGTCGGTCCATTTTTTTGTTAAAAAGGTTTTTATTTTATTATTTTTCCATTTTTACTGTTTGTCTGTCTGCACGTCCGATTACAGAAAAACAAATTAAAATGAACTCTCAACGAAGGCTTCAAACGATATTTATTTCTTTGGTACGTTTATATGGTTTGCGCGGATTTTTGTACCATGTTCCAGACGTTTGCATCGGTGTTTAGATGTCAAGAAAATTTTGAACATGGATCACCAAAGGAGATGGCAATTTAAAGAGTTGGACGGAACAAAACTGCCGAGGCATGGCACACAATAACTATAATAACTGCCATAGGACAGTATGAATACCACCAAGAACGTGGCCAGCATGAAGATGCTAGGATGCTATACAGGTTTGCCATAATGCAGGATTCGATTCTACAACTAATTTGCAACGAAAAATGTCTCATAGCAATTTTAATTTGCTGTGAAAATTCAAATTTGAGGAAACCGTTGGAAAGAGCATTAAATTTTCTGTCGATTAGATACCTGACCTTTTCTTTCAAGGTTTGAAGCATGAAAAATCCCTTTGAAAAGGAAATTTGGCTTTATTTGGGAAACCTTGAGTTTTTTCAATCAGAAATTAAACCACGATAACCAATATTTTTTCAAAGTGCAAAAAAGGTAAAAACTGCGTCAAAATTTAAGCTTTCCAATGGTCTACTGATTTTTATTTTTAAAGTGGAATTAATTAGAAAAATTTGCGTTTGAACGTGGGAAAACGTGAATTTTTTCAACGGAATCAGCTCTCTTTCTAAGACGATTTGAAGTGTTTCGCTGTCTACTGCGCCGTTGAAAAAATTCACGTTTTTCCGAGGACAAACACAAACTTTTGTGATAAGTTCCACTTTAAAAATGAAAAGGACTAAACCGTTGGAAAGCTCAGATTTTGGCGCAGTTTTTACCATTCTTGCATCTTGAAAAAATATTGGTCCTCGAAGTTTAATTTCCGATTGAAAAACCCCAAGTTTCCCAAATAAGGTAAAATTTCCTTCTCAGAGAGTTTTCATGTCTCAAACCTTGAGAGAAAAGGTCAGGCATCTAACCGATAGGAAATTTAATGCTCTTTCTAACATTATCCTTAAATTCGAATTTACACAGCAAATTAAGAGAGTTACGACCAATTTAGTAGCGTATGGTCAAAATCACGAATATTGAAATTTAAAAAAAAATGGAGAAACAAGGGGTTAAAAGAAAACTGCTATGAGACATTATTTGTTGTAAATTAGTTGTAGAATCGACTCCTGCAGTATGGCAGACCTGTTTGGCTTGTACTTACCGATCAACATTTCATCTTGAGTGCATGTGAACTATATTTCTATTAAATTCAGTCAAGAACTCACAGGGGCAGACAAGAATAATTATTCCTGCCCTGTTTTCATTAAAGATGCTGCCATGTACCGTGATTTATCATCGTGATACCCAAACACATATAACCGCATTATTTCCATGGAACGGGAAATTCATTTTGGGGTTTAGCCACACAAAGAATAGCCCGAACTAATGGTTTATCAGGCTCCTGTTTGGCTTTACTAGTGATTCATTCTGATGGGGCGAGTGGTGAAAGGAAATGGAAGATAACGATGAGGGATGACGTCTCAGCAAACAGAATGATGAATAACTCTCTCCAGTCTCTGTGAAATTGTCCTTGGAACCATCGCTTTCCTATTCGGCAGAGGAAGCTCTTTCTTGAGGTGAGATCCCGTGTGGGAGAAGAGATGGTTTCACGAGGACTCTTTTCTAATAAACAGGATGTCTTATAACCTAAAGACCTTTGGTTTGTAGGTAGGAACTAGAGGGGAAAAAATCAAAAATGAACGAACTTTCAAAAATAACCCATTCACCCCATTAACCCATTGGTAGCATTTTTTTAATTTTGAAGGATATTTATAAATCCTCTCACGCTTATTTCCGATACACCATAATATTAATACGTTCACGATGATTAATCCTACAAAAAACATCGAAAAACACATATTTTTACATATTTTACAAAATTAGAGACCCTTGAGTTGTCCGAAAATGTTTGCCAATTTTCACTGCTATTGACATTTTGGAAACAATTTCAAATTTGCATCCGTAACGAACAGTCTTAAAATTCGGTGTATAAATAGGTACTAGAGAAAAAACTACCAGAATGAGTGCAAGTGTGAATTTTCAAAGAAACTTTCAATAATTTTCATCTTTTTGGACTATAATGTTTTCCAATTCATTTGTACGTTGATTTCGAATATTTGTTTATGTAATAATGTAATAATATCTTCAAGATGGTATGATCCAACAAATACCTGAACAAAAAAACAACTTTTTGAAAAACAAGTTTTTGAACCTTATTTTTTAACATTGAATCTCTTAATTTTGTTCATTTTTTAACTATTTATTGAAATTTTTGAATGATTTTAACAAAAAATCAAAATTTTGCTTACTTAATAATTATGCAGAGGCCTTAGCAATAGCTTCATTTTCCCCAAAAGTTCACAAACAGTGTTGAACGTCAGAATGTGATCTAAAATGTTCTTAAAAGGAATTCTATTGGACAAATTTATTTTTTTATCATATTCAATACTGATTATCAGGACGTTTATATTTTTTCGTCGCTAAGAAGCAATACGGCACAAGAAATTGCATCTTCGAAATTGCTTCAAGTTACCTATAAATAAAACGCTGCAAATTATAACACAATGGTTCATTATTTTTCTATATGGATCACTCGTCTTCAAAGCCACCAACCAACCAACATGAAGAAAAATATCGATCGCATTTCGGTCAGCTTTAATTTGAACGGAGATCAGGCCTCTTTTGCGATTCACACTCGTGTTTCTGATTTATCGTACCTAAAACCCTTAAATTCTCGTGGGGAGCGAACGGTTTGTCCTACAGGTCTCCGAATGGTCTCTAAAATTTCAATACTATCTTAAATTGATGGAAAATTAGAACCTTTGTATAAAATTTTTCGAGTTAGGGCGTTTTCAAAATTTCAAAATTCATTTTTGGACCCTTAGATGTGACCTACATCAACCAAAATCTTCGGGGCACAACTAGACCCCCAAATGGAGCCTACATACCAAATTTCATCAAAATCGGTCAATGCTAAGTGGGGAAAGTGCCGCGTACTGCGGACGGACGGCCAAATTTGTATTCGATTTTTGGATTCTACGTACCTTGAAACGTGAACTAAGAAATTTTGAGGGGGTGTTAAAAAAATGTTTGTCTTGGTCGATTCCAAAGGTTCATTATTGAAAATAATAAACCAAAAGGGTAGAAAAAAATTAATTTTTGTGGAAAAAATGGCTTCAAATTAATCATTATCAAATTATCTGACTGTAGAACCTCTATCTATCTAGACCTCTATCAAGAAGGTCTATCGTCCGCAGTTTTCTTCAAAAAAACATTCATTTATTAGATTATAATTTATCCTCATGAGCGATTGGTTGGTCCCATAGAGCTCAAGGGAGGTGTCGAAAAATTCTTTAAAATTTCGAAATAATAGGAAAACGCTGCAAATCATTGCTCGAAGGTTTATTATTTTCTGTATAGATCACCCTTCTGATTTCAATAGGATTGAAAATGGCCTTGGAGCTCACTCAGCTGATCAGTGATCTGAGGAGTGAAGAAGATCTCCTCGAATGCTGGAGACGCCTGGAAGAGCACTTTCATTCAATAGGATTGAAAATGGCTTCGGAGCTCACTCAGCTGATCAGTGATCTGAAGAATGAAGAAGTTTTGAGCAATGATTTGCAGCGTTTTTTACCCACCAACATTTTTTTTACCTACCAACTTTTTTTTACCTACCAGCTAGGTACTACCTACCACACCATACTGGCTTCACACCTTCACAATCAAGTTTATTAGAAAGAACTAAACGCTTCACACTCGATTGGAAAAATAGAAAGCTTCATATTGAAATTTGATTACTGGTTACGCAGAAGGCAAAACTGTATACAAATCGAAGAAATGAACAGCGATCGCATTTTAGTCCGATAAAATTTGAATGGAGATTAGACCTCTTTTGCGATTCACACTCATGATTCTGTTTTATCAAAGGAAAACCTTCAAGTACTCGTAGGGACCGAACGGTTTGTCCTACAGAGCTCCGAGTGGTCTCAAAAATTTTTAAAAATTCAATGCTATTTAAAATTGGTGAAAAAAACGATACCTTTATTTCGAGAGTTTTTAAGCTAGGGCACTCTTGAAAATTTCAACCCTTAATTTTCACCCCTTAGAAGTGACCTACATCAACCAAAAGCTTCGCGGCACAACTAGACCCCAAATGGAGCCCATATACCAAATTTGAACCAAATCGGTCCAGTGTTGCTAAGAAAAGTGCCGCGGACGGCGGACGGACATTGCAAATTTGGATTCTACGCACCTTGAAACGTAAAGTGACAAAGTTTGAGGGGGGGGGGTTATAAAAATTTTTTGCGATACGATCACATAGGCTTATTATTAGAAATAATAAACCAAAATCAATACTTGTACTTCGAAAGTTTTCGCCCACTTTTTACCCCTTAGTGACCGACAGTAACCAAAACCTTCGGAGCACAACTAGACCCCAAATAGAGCCGATATATACCTGATTCCATCAAAATCGGTCAAATGGAATGTGCAAAGTGCCTCGTAAGGTGTACGGCGAACTGACGGAAACTTTTTATTGGATTTTTTGATTCTACATACCTTGAAACGTAAGACAACAAATTTGAAGGTGGATATAATTTTTTTTTTTTTGCTCGATTATTGAAAATATGATATTATAGAAAATAATAATATAATATTCTCTGATTATTGAAAATAATGAACCACAATTATAGAATTCACTCCATCTAGAGGGTTGATAAAAGTAGGAGAGTGGTTGGAATAAAAATCGTCGTCATTCAAGACCAGTTGTATTCGTAAGTTGATCACACGGTCGTCCGAATTCGAATAAACCAAGAGAAGCTCTCCTTCGGCTTCACCCAGTCCATGCGGGACGTCAGTCGCCACAGAAAGACGAAGAAGGGTGGTGTTGAAAAGGGCTTGATAAGGGAAAGGGGGGAGAGGGCGACCAGGTCCGAGGGAGCTTCTTGGAAGATGGACGACGTGCAAGGAAAGAAGCAAATCCTCGGCGATCCATCACGTCCCAAACGACAGGCGAGTCCCACCACTCATAACTCGGGCGTTTTATAATAATAGATCCTGGCGAAAGGATCCCTTTTGTTCGAGGTCAAGTGAAGGTTTGCAACATGCACGGTGTGTGATACACCCAGTGCTCCACTGATCACCTTGATGTTGTGATGAAACGTAAACGCCGATTTTCGGCTGAAAATAAGGAGTCGAATTCATCTCAAAAAACGTTCGTGTGGTTGAATCCAACTAATCCCCAATGAAATCCATCATGAACAATAGATTTATGTGCCACATCCACTTTGTAGGATGTCGCAGTTTTTTTTTTTTTTTTTTACCCTTTAGCGGGCAAAACTTGGGCGTCATGGGAAAATTTTTTTTTCCGATCTAGTCGGGTCTTTATGGATCTATTAACAATATTTCAGCCTTTTTTGCGAAAAAAAAATGGTTCACGCGCCATAAAATGGCATGGTACAGCATGTGTACCAAGGACCACCAGGTGCACTTTTCGGCCATAATGTTCCTTGGTACAACATTTGTACCAGTAAAAGGTAATCAGGGAATGATCGTAATTTGAGTTTATTCTGGATGATCTTACTTTCAATCAATATAAAACAGATGACAAATTCGACAGCAAACAACATTTCAATAGGACTTGTTGCGTTGGCATGCAACGCGTCCAATCTCCAGTGAGAAATCATGGGGTGCACTTTTCGGCCATGATGTTCCTTGGTACAACATTTGTACCAGTAAAAGGTAATCAGGGATGAATCGTAATTTGAGTTTATTCTGGATGATCTTACTTTAAATCAATATAAAACATATGACAAATTCGACAGCAAACAACATTTCAATAGGACTTGTCGCGTTGGTATGCGACGCGTCCAATCTCCAGTGAGAAATCATGGGGCGCCTGCCCCGAAAAACTTCAATAACATCGTTGCGAGTACACGATTCCAGTGTGATGCTTTCATTATGGATACTTGAATAGCTATAGAAAAATTACGTTCCTCGAATAGAAGACGAAATTCATCCGTTTGGATGTCACCGCGTAATGTTTTGGTTTGAATAAAAAACAACAGCAAAAAAACTTCGTCGTTCGCGTTCCTTGGTACAACAGTTGTACCGCAAAACACCCACTTTTGCAATATCTCGACATCTAGGCGGAGCTAAGAGATTCTACCATTTTTCCCATGATGCTGCACCCTATTGAGAAGGAATGGAACGAAAAACGCGCCAGAATTCAAGCTACTTCTAGCTTGGTACAACAGTTGTACCAAGGAACGCTAAAGGGAGTAGGAGGTCTTAAATGAGTTGATATACAAACTCCTTCCACTGCGACCAACAAGATCTATTGTGGAGTGCCTCCAGGCTATATTAGCCCACTAAGAAGGGTTTACTGAACACCCCTTCTCCCTAATTTTTGGCAAAGCAGAGAAGATCGGTGTATGCCACCTTAGAGATGGTGAGGAGCCAAGACATCACTTCCGAGGATTGTGTATCTAGCTCGACCCAGTGCTTCACAGTGACACAAGATGTGTTCGGCATCTTCCGTTTCCATGTCACAGAAGCGGCAGATGTCCGTTGTTTGTTTGCCTATCTTCTTTAGGTGATAGCGAAGTGGGCAGTGACCTGTTAGCAGACCCACAAGTATTCTGAGGTCCTTCTTAGGCATAGCTATAAGTTCTTTAGCCCGTTTCTTAGAGAACGTCACAAATAGTTTTGCCTGTCTCAGGCCTGGGAGGTTCTGCCAGTATTTTACTCGCTCATTTCTTTCCCAGTTGTTAACCACATTCTGTAAGCAGCTTTTAGTGGTTCCCAGGAATGGTTCCGGCCCAATTGGCAGGGACTCTGAGCCTCTTTTTGCAAGACGATCAGCAGTTTCATTACCCTCATGTCCAGGAATCCAGAGAAGGGTGACCTGGTTGTCCTGGGCCACAGTTTTAAGGGTATTCAGGCATTCCCAGACCAGCTTCGAGGTTATAGTGTATGAAGCAATGGCCTTCAGGGCAGCCTCACTGTCTGACAAGATGTACACTTTGGCTCTGTTGATATGCTTGTTCAGCATTTCTTCAGCGCACAGTTGAATTGCATGGACCTCTGCCTGAAAGATTGTGGCATTCGTCCCGAGAGACTTTATAAGGCTGGCCGTAGGGCCTTTAATGCCTATGCCAGATCTTCCACACATGACTGATCCATCTGTATACCACACAAGAGAGCCCGGTGCAAAGTTGGGTACCCCTCTTCCAGTGGTCTCTATCGTTAACGACCACCTTGCAAGGTATGTCGCACAGTTAGCCTAGGGCCTCTTCAGACCAATCTGAATCCAAATCCCCAAAAAAATCCATAGGCCTCAGTCAGTGAGTGTGACAAAATCTTTTTTACTCTGCCCAGGCCTTATTCTCCAACCGTTTTTCGTGGTACATTGTTGGAAGCGGAAATATAGATATAAATGTAACAGTATAAATACAATAGATATAAATATATTAATACCATATAAATATAATAGATGGAAATATAGGTATTATCTATTTGTGCAGTACCTATTATGACACCGGAATCTTGAATTTTGCAAAAATACCCGATTTCCAATGCCTATTAAGGCTTTTGAAATTCAGACACATGATCAATATAAGTCTGAATTTTCGTGAACAATTCTTTGTGCCTCTGAGACACAGTGGTGTCACCACGGTGTCAGGACACGGAATATCTTTCTTGGGTGTTTTATTATGTGATCTTCTACGGACTACCTACCAAAACCACCGTCACCGCCAGTGAAGTGCCAGACTGGCACCAAAGGTTGAGTCGAACTGTTTGGGACCCATTCTAACGATGATTTCGGATTAAAAAAAACCAGTTTTTGGATATAATTGAGTTGAAAGTTCTACTCTTCATCCAATGGGATGTCCTCTGGAATGCATGCACTACTGAACAGCTCCTTAGATACTGTCACCGTGTTAAAGAACACTTTAAGAATGAGGGTAGGTAGATGTCTCAAGTTCCAGAGACCCTGAAGAGGGTCATGTCAGGTGCCGAAGAACATTCTCAAGAACCGATAGAAGGAATCTCAAGGTTTGGAGTGTCCAGAGAAATTCATTGCAAGGAAGAGCATGAAGAGGTACGATATCCACGCTACAGTTCCTCAATTCAAGACGGATAAAGAAGTTTGGAACTATAAGTATTTGCCAAGAAGGAGAGGGGGGAGATGTCCCAAATCGCCAAGTAAAGTGCCACAGAGAATTTCAAATGTAATATTCAGAATAGAGCTGCCACACGGAAAGGAGAAAGTGGTGTAAATTGGAAAGCTGACATTGTACACCAAACCAAAGGGATGGAGGGAGAAGGTGTGGTGACAGCCACTTGGATACTGTCATCGTGTTCAACAGTTAAAAGTAGTCAATAAAAGTTTAGTTCTAATTTGGAAACTGATAGTGCATTTCATTTCACAATAATATGTTTAATATTTCATTTACCTAACATTAATTAGTGTGCTTTTCGATGAAAAAGTGCCCACTGAATGCTGTAAAGAGTAAGTCGTTAAAATGTCTGAAATATTTGGAATTATTTCTCATATCGAGAACGTCTGAACAATTTGTGCGTGACAAGAATCCCGGTACACCTTGTCCGTAGAGCGGGTATAGAAATGAAATATCATTTGCTGTTGACATAAAAGATTTCGCGTTACCATCTGAATAGCCAATAAGGGGCTCGGGGTCGCTTTTCATAGGGCCGAAAGAAAGGAAAAAAAAGAAACAAAGCAAAAAACGGGGAGATCCTGGGACGCAGTAAACAGGGGGATTTGTCGAAATAATATGAAGATGTAACTTTTCCATACGAAAAAAAAACGAAATACAGTCATTCATATACGAGTGAATCGATGAAAGGGGAGGAAATGTAGGGAACTGTGGGACAATTTGTCCCGTCCCATTGCTATGGGGTTGAGACCTCGGCCCACCCCCTACGAACAAGGTCGCCTAAATTAAGAGCGAGTTTATCAGTGTCCGAAGCTCGCCTCGAGTGGATATTGCCGTTCCGAATATTTTAGCCTTGTGAGAGCAGCGCGAGGGTCATGAAGTGCAGATTCACTGTGCAGAAATGAAATTCATGAGAGCCGCACAAAAACGCCGATTTCTTTCTCTTCCATAAAGTATAAGGATGAAAAAGTATAAACAGCGATGCTCCACAAAACTAATAAGTAACAAAGATAAGAGGATGAGAAGAGGCGCGGTGTGAATTATTACATAACAGTTAATTCTAGAACTGAGTACATCGTGATAGGATTTACAGACGACACAACAAATTTGCGACCAAGAGTTCATTACACTTGCATTCAATCTCTTTGTTCTCAAGTTATTGCTTCCGAGATTACCGAGGAAGCGGAAGCTTTGTTTTCACTTTTCAAGGTTGAAAAAGAAAAGTTCACCAAAATCGAAATTTCCACTTTTGTTTTGCGTTTTAGACCTTTCTGAACAATTTTGGTCCCGTGTCTGTCTGTCTGTGTGTCTTTCATGAAATCCTTGTAACCGGCATAACTATACGAAGTTAGTGTCCGATTTCGATGTCATTTTCAGGGATTGTTCGGATTGGCGTGTAGATGGTCCCCTATGAAAATCATCACCCCCAGACGAATAGTAGTTGCTGCGCATACGCAATCGTAAATTCCTTGTAACATCCATAACATTTCTCATCCGAATTTGATGAAATTTTCTAGGATTGTTCGGATTGGCGTGTAGATGGTCCCCTATGAGGGTAGTGGAAGGTACTTAGAGATTGATGTTTTGAGATTAACTACTGTACATCAGATCACTTATACAATCGGATTATGAATACGAGGAAGCTATGTGAGTAGAGGAAGAATGTATGTTCTACCCCATAACTATTAATACTACGACCTTTGACCTTTACCCCTACCCCCCTCCCACCCCCTGACCCACCCCACCACCCCTCCCGCCCCCTGACCCCTCCCGCCACCGCCCCTCCCACCCCCCCCGTACTCCTCCCGACCCGTACTCCTCCCGCCCCGTACTCCTCCCGACCCGTACTCCTCACGCCCCGTACTCCTCCCGACCCGTACTCCTCCCGCCCCGTACTCCTCCCGCCCCGTACTCCTCCCGACCCGTACTCCTCCCGCCCCCTTATTCCTCCCCTCCCCCGTACTCCTCCCGCCCCTTACTCCTTCCGCCCCCTTCTCCCGCCCCCATACTCCTGCCGCCCCTTTACTCCTACCGCCTCTAACCTCTACCCCCCTTACGCCTTTCGCCCCTTACTCCTCACTCCCCCCCCCCCGACTCGTTCCTATCACTCCCCATACTCCCCCACACGTACCCCATATATCCCCCCATACTCCCACGTACTCCCCCAAATTTACCCCCACATATTCCCCCATACTCCCACGTACTCCCCCAAATTTACCCCCACATATTCCCCCATACTCGCCCAAACTTACCCCACATACTCCCCCATACTTACCCCTACCCACTACCCCACATACTCCCTCATACACTCACCCATACTTCCTAACACACTCACCCATACTCCCTCACACCTACCGCACATATTCCCCCATACATACCCCCACACACTCCCCCATATACCCCACAAACTCCCCCTCACTCTCACCCCTCATTCTCACCCTAACTACCAATGCCATAAGGTAAAAACTATAATTTAAGCTAGGTTGAGAATGGAGCTTCATGATAGGTTAACTAGATGGCACTATGGTCGATCTATCCTACCTTGTAATCATGTTTCAATCTCTATTTTAAGTTTCAAAGTAAGGTCAGTACAACTAAGAGAAATTTGTACTGAAATTTGTTGTCCTGAAAAGGACAGTTCAAAGGATCTAAGGTAAGTACAACTAATTTCTTTACCATTAAGATTCAATTAGTAACATTGTTCGACCCTCTTGGTCGTTGGAATTTCCAACTAAGCTCTATCACCGCGTCAAGGTGGGGTCAATCGATAGAGTTTTTGTTTTTTTAAATTAATTTATTCAACATGAATTAATATAATTTTATCAAACAATATACAATTTTTTTTAATAAACAATATTTGAACATGAACGATAAACATAATGTATTAGCCTAATAGTTTGAGTCATCATTTTTATTGTCTTTTTCCCTGCCGACCCTCTCTCCCGAAGGGATTTTCACCACAACCTTTGAGAGGGTTACTCGGCCTGTCCTCACTACTAGCACCATACAGGATTTACCGTTCGGATACTTGGACCAAAGACAATAAAGGATGTTACATCTCAACTTTATTTTTCTTCAAATTTTTATTACAATTTAAACAAAATTAACAAACAATATTCAAACATAAACGTAAACACAATTTTTTTAACATTTCAACTTTAACTATTAATTATGAAAAACATATTTACAAACAATCAGTTATCATCCAGTCAGCTATTGCTCTACATTTATGGAATGCACATAATGTTGGTGCCGAATTATGAAAAATACAATGCGATCCTATCGCTAAAGGTTCAAGTAATGTAGATATTTTGGGGCATCCAATACTTTCAACGTCAACTATTCGTAGGTTTCTTGGAACCAGCTGTTGAATGAAGTCAACCTTTTGCTTTCCTTTCACATATATGATATCATAATTAGAAGAGATGCGATGAAAAATATTTGATAGCTGGCTGTATTCCACATCTCCTTCATCCCACGGAATTCTATGTACGTGCTTTACGATCCAATTATTAGCTTTTCGAGCCTTTGGAACGTAAATGTACAATCCCTTGGGTGGTTTGAAAATCCAATGTTGTGCTGAGAAAACATTGTGATCACTCAACGATAACTCTTTAACGATATGCTTCATTTCATTGTTGAAGAACCAGTGGAGATCCAGAACAACCTCTCTCTTTGACGGCATGATGATGACTGAAGGACAATCGATTATGGTACTCCTTTTATATAGGCTTCACGTGACAAATGTCAGTGGTGAAGTGGTCCAGCTGCTGAGGTTCGATGATTCGCTAAATCTCCTTCAAGACGTAGGATTCATACCTACATGCAGTCTGACAACATTTTTATACCATTCGACGAACTATATTGGTCAAAGGGTTGTACTCCACTGATCGGTCGTGAATGATGAGGCAATACGCTGTTGTGTCACCGGGAAATGCTACGCTCGCTTCAAATTCTAACATCACATCTATAGGTCCAGATTTGATGGATTCACTCTGTTTTGAACAATCCAAAACAACTAAAGTTCCTCTTTCCTTGAATTGGTGAAGTGAAAGTAATGGATGATTGTATTCAACCCCGTAGTAACTTTGTTGAAATGTGGCATACATTCGGTAGAGGACAGAAAATTGATTTCTGTCAAAGTTGATATTCAGATCATCGTATGGGTATGATTTTGAGTTCAAAAATAACTTAACATTGATCAGATTACAATGGTCGAAACGGCATGACAGTTTCCTCACCGTGTTCTTTCTTCCAGTTTGAAAAGCTAATATTACGTATCTAGGTTTTTCAACTTGAGACGACGTCTTGACGTTCCATACATGCTTCTGGGTTGTCGGAAGTAGAGGGTACTCGTAGAGCTCCAAGCAGCGGAAATCCATTCGTATTGCCTTTTCCTTTTGAAGATGACGATGAAGTTCCAGTCGATGATGGTTGTCGAGTGTGAGGTAGGGTACACGCCAGGAGAGGTGAGTCAATTCGATTTTGGCCCGACCTGGTTCGGCTCCTGCAACTCCTTGTGCTAAGTAGCAATTTTCATCTCTTCTCGATCGTAGAAATATCAGTTCTTGCTTGACGTTGATAACTACTTTTTGATAAGATTCGAAGAATCCAAGTAGCATACTGAGGGGTAAACAGACGTTGAAATACCCTTCAGTTGATACGTTGAGAGTATCAGTCACTACCCAACCATAATTTTCAATCTCGTTCTCGGTGCCTTTCATGAACGATGTGTAGCCTTTCATCGATGATGTTATGCCGGGATTCCTCACTCGGTCGATTTCTGTGGCACATATTTCGTAGCGTATCTCATCAAAGAGAAACGGGAAGGCGTTGCTAGTCATTGACATAGTAGCTGGCGGCGGTGGTCCTGATCCATCTTCCTTCAAGAAACGTCCTTGTAGCTCCAGGAAACTTTGACTCGGTAGGGTGAAGAGGTCTTGATGCTGTATGGCGATTCGTATCTCCTGTCCATAGTCCAAGGATGAACCGTAGGGGTAGTGAGTATGGTACTCCACCCGTTCAACTCCTTCCTCCTCATTAGATAGGTGCTCTTCAACGTTCAACATGTTGACTCTTCGAGATCCAGTTGACAACTGACTGATTTCAGGGTGTGCAGCTCCTTATATACTATCTTCACTGAGCGAAATTCTCGGTATTGATCCAACTATTATGTCTCGAGTCGAATCCCAACCATTTTACATAAGCTCGACCCTCTCCATCTCGTCTCAGTACCTTCTCCACAAGATATACTCTTGGGTACTTGGTCAATTGTAGTTCTTCTTGATAAAATCCTCCGGCGACTTGTTTCTTCTCACTATCCTCCAGAATGTAGGTGGGTGGTACAGTCTTCTTCACTCGAATGATCTTGAATATTTCAGTTGACCACGAGGGAGTGTATCCCTTTTCAAATTCTGCTTTCCTCTTGGATATCCTCACGTAATCGTCAATCTTGAATTTTGGCTGTTGTTTCTTCCTCTTCTTCGGTGCGAATAAGGTCTTGAGTGCCAACTTCTCTTTTCGTTTTCCTTTGACATCTGCAGGTGCCATCTTAATCGAACTGTGTTTGGTCTTGTTATACAGTCCAACGATTTCTTCTATGACATTCACCCATTTGTAATGTCCCTGCATACTGAACTGTTTCCAAAGCATTGTCTTCAGAGTGCGAATCACTCGTTCCACTATTGATGCTTTCAGATTGGTGAAGGTAGAGTAGTGGTTGATGTTATGACTGTTCAGTAGCCCTCTCACAGTGGCATTATAGAATTCTTTTCCACGATCAGTTTGTAAATGACGTGGTAAACGTGGTGCTGACTTCTCGAATATCTGCTGGAATCCCATACTGGTTGCTGTGGCTGTCTTGGATTTGAGTGGAGCTATCCAAACGAATTTCGATAGGCAATCTATTACAACGAGTATATATCGGTTTCCTCCATTGATTCTCGAATACGGTTGAAGTTCCAGTAGATCTGCTTGCCATAAATCGTCTATTCCTTTCAGAATCACTCTTCTTCTTTTATAGTTCTTTCTGGCTGGTCGATGAAGCTCCTCAATGATTTTTCTCTTGACGTCTGTCATGTTTCGAGGCTTGACACTGAATGATGATGTATTCTCAGATACTGATGTTTATATAGGTTGAGAAAATCACGTTATATGCTGACCCTCCCATCCGAAGGGATTTCCACCTCAACCTCAAGGAGGGTTACTCAGCAAAAATTAGAGATTTTCTTTTGATACCGTCTATTAAAAACAGGTCCTCACTACTAGTGCCTCATAGGACTTACCGTTCGGATACTTGGACCCAGACGATTATGAATTATTTTCAGATGAAGTACTGGGCTTCTTTCTTGGGTAGAATTTCCTAATAATAGCCCATTTCGGATGTGTCCGTTCAATGTTGAAATTCTCTGTTGAACTAAATCTTTTCTTATGTGCATTGGTCGCATCCAGTATCTTTTTATAGGATTGAAGATCATGGTCCCTGATCATTGTCTTGTCCGGATTTTTCATGAAGAGAAGTTCTAATAGTCCAAGGGTGCAATGGATTTGCATGTCTGTTCCTATTCGCATCACATCATCTCTGATAGTTACATAACTATCTCCCAATGTGAAGCGGTCAGATTCTCTGTGGTAGTGGATTCCATAAAGGTCATCGAATCCTGGTTCTCTATCAATTTTCTTCCTGACGTACTCTGATGCATAATGTCCATATGATGGCTCAACTGGTGATGACGATGCAAATGGTTCTTGAGGGGTTGGAATAACTCTCACGTCTTCTTGCGTTGTCGATCCAGTAGGTGGTTCCTCTTTAGGTGACATGATGTATGGTATCGCAGTAGAATCTGATGAGATATCGGTTTCTTCTACTTTCCTTCCGAATAAGTCAAAAATACGTCTTGGTCTGGTTCTTCTTCTCCTCCTGTTAATGTACTTCCATGGATCAATTGTAGATGACCCAGCTGTCTGCTCCAATTTCGGCTTCTTGGGTGATGGCGGATTCAGAATAGCTTCTCGAATGGGTTCAAACCTCTTCTTGAGATGTTCTTCTGTGTCCTCCCTGCTCCTCCTTATCTGGTTATACCTCGCTCTAATAGCTTTACGAACCTCAGCGATCTCTCGCTCAATAGATGTTACTCCTTCCATGGTTTGCAATAGACTAACTGATTTATCCTAATTCAGGGTATTATATAGGTATCGAAACCTAGCCTATATCTCCCACTGCTGACACCACACTCTTTGTCTATGACCAAAAACCCATACCTACTAGTTTCCCAACACCTTGAACAAATGTCTTTGAATTTGACGAATGACATATCCATGTTTACATGGTCCTCGTATATCTTTTTCATATTTAACGTATCTTGTCTAAATACAACGATTAAATTGGCACAATCCCTGATCAAATGTTTAGGTATACGACAATAACTTTGGGCTAAATAAAAGCTATCTGTCTTACTATGTCGACCCATGCTGAAGAACATCCTAATCCTATCTTGTTTGTCGCAAGCTACGTCATCAAAAATCATTACGGAATTTGGTTTAGTTTGAGAGGGTAGTGGTACTTCATCACTATTTTCGTATTTGAAGAAGCCGATTTCTTTTAGGGGTTCCATGATTCTAGTCAATTGGACGTATTGAGGTTGGTGGAGGGTTCTACTAAAGAGATAGATGTTTTCAAATCTCAATCCCTGAGGAGAGTATAATAGATTGAGCATCAAATTTGTTTTGCCACCATTCGAAGTCGCACACATTATGCACCTTATACTATTGGGTAGCAGTGAGCTATGCCTTGTTCTATCGGAAGGTATTCCCCTCTAACTTTGCCAAATTGTGGACTGGGAGACCGACACCTTGCTTCACCAACTGCATGTTGAATACTGAGGACGTTTGTGAGAGGACCAGCCCTTATATACTATTTGCAACCCACTATTACCACCACCACAACTTAAAAATTTCATCAACGCCCTCCCAAATTCTCATCACAAGTCCATTGCAATAACTTTCACCCCTCCCTTTTTGAGAGACAACGACCTGGTTGCGTACCCCGGGCCCACCCTCGCGTAATGGAACGAGTAAACCAAACATAGGTTATTACAAAACAAATATGAAGGATTGTGAATAAAATCAAAGTGGAAAATAAAAAGATAAAGAAAAAATAAAAGCAATCCTTTACATAGGTTCCGCTAACCATTGGTTGTTTTACTCGTTCCGCAACCCCCGGGAAATCCCGAAAGATTTCCAGCTACAGTGTGTAGCTTTGGTTGCTCCACTGGTACGCAACCAGGTCGTTGTCTCTCCTACACATTTACTTACCCACCCTTGTGTACATTCGATGATGAGAATTTATAACAGTGGTGAAAATTTGATAACCTAAGACGGTGATGATAACCTAAGACGGTGATGAAAATTTGATAACCTAAGACGGTGATGTAAATTTGATAACCTATGACGATGATAAAATTTGACAGGACCAGCCTGTTTAAAAATTTGATAACCTAAGACGATGATAAAATTTAAAAGGACCAGCCTATTTAAAAATTTGATAACCTAAGACGATTTTACAGGACCAGCCTGTTTAAAAATTTGGTATGGTGATAATTAAATAAAATTGGATCACTCAGGAGCCAGCCTGTAGTGTCCTAAAGCTAAGGTGGTGATGCCATCATCTAAAATATGTCTCTTATCGTCATTAGGGGACAGTGATATTTTATTGGTCACAATGGACTGTAAATTGTGATTTTTCGATCTAATACGACTACATATGTCTCTTTTAATTGACAATGATGACAAGCAATCAAGATAGTGGTGACAGTGATTTTCTTTTCAACTACACATCTTTGCACCCCTTTTGCTCTCTTATATTCTTTTCCATCAATGATCATGGCATACATTTTTGGTCTCAAGCCAACAAATAAATTAATAGGTTTACCCTCTGCTTCGTCTTTGAACTTTCCCAGAACTTTTTTATTTATATTAGAGTAAAGTGGGTGATCTTGGGGGTAATTTGATGTATCTAAGTGATCGAGTAGATGATCTCTCATGTCTTTATACCAATCATTGGTTTTTATAGACATGATGAAGCTATCAGTGTCCATATATAGAGATTAAGTGCATTTGGGTAAAGGGGTTTTAGGACATCATAAAAATAGTTATACATAATTGTTTTGGAAAGATCTAAAATTGCTTGGCCTACAAATATTGGACGATTGAATGTAAGGGTAGTTTTTCTCATTAAAATTCCGACAGTCAAACTGGTTAAAACCCTACATTGAACTAAATAATGAGTTAAGAAAGAAAGCCACCAACGATTTTGATAAAGACCAGTTTCAAATTATACAATAACGCAGTATATGGAAAAACAATGGAATGTATTAGAAATCGAATCGATTTTAGACTTGTAACTAGCTATCAGCAGGCTGAGAAACTAATTGCCAAGTCTAATTTCGTAGATTCAACTATTTTTAATGAAAATCTAGTCGGCATTTTAATGAGAAAAACTACCCTTACATTCAATCGTCCAATATTTGTAGGCCAAGCAATTTTAGATCTTTCCAAAACAATTATGTATAACTATTTTTATGATGTCCTAAAACCCCTTTACCCAAATGCACTTAATCTCTTATATATGGACACTGATAGCTTCATCATGTCTATAAAAACCAATGATTGGTATAAAGACATGAGAGATCATCTACTCGATCACTTAGATACATCAAATTACCCCCAAGATCACCCACTTTACTCTAATATAAATAAAAAAGTTCTGGGAAAGTTCAAAGACGAAGCAGAGGGTAAACCTATTAATTTATTTGTTGGCTTGAGACCAAAAATGTATGCCATGATCATTGATGGAAAAGAATATAAGAGAGCAAAAGGGGTGCAAAGATGTGTAGTTGAAAAGAAAATCACTGTCGACCACTATCTTGATTGCTTGTCATCATTGTCAATTAAAAGAGACATATGTAGTCGTATTAGATCGAAAAATCACAATTTACAGTCCATTGTGACCAATAAAATATCACTGTCCCCTAATGACGATAAGAGACATATTTTAGATGATGGCATCACCACCTTAGCTTTAGGACACTACAGGCTGGCTCCTGAGTGATCCAATTTTATTTAATTATCACCATACCAAATTTTTAAACAGGCTGGTCCTGTAAAATCGTCTTAGGTTATCAAATTTTTAAATAGGCTGGTCCTTTTAAATTTTATCATCGTCTTAGGTTATCAAATTTTTAAACAGGCTGGTCCTGTCAAATTTTATCATCGTCATAGGTTATCATTACCTATTTACAATTCATCACCGTCTTAGGTTATCAAATTTTCATCACCGTCTTAGGTTATCAAATTTTCATCACTGTTATAAATTCTCATCATCGAATGTACACAAGGGTGGGTAAGTAAATGTGTACGAGAGACAACGACCTGGTTGCGTACCAGTGGAGCAACCAAAGCTACACACTGTAGCTGGAAATCTTTCGGGATTTCCCGGGGGTTGCGGAACGAGTAAAACAACCAATGGTTAGCGGAACCTATGTAAAGGATTGCTTTTATTTTTTCTTTATCTTTTTATTTTCCACTTTGATTTTATTCACAATCCTTCATATTTGTTTTGTAATAACCTATGTTTGGTTTACTCGTTCCATTACGCGAGGGTGGGCCCGGGGTACGCAACCAGGTCGTTGTCTCTCAAAAAGGGAGGGGTGAAAGTTATTGCAATGGACTTGTGATGAGAATTTGGGAGGGCGTTGATGAAATTTTTAAGTTGTGGTGGTGGTAATAGTGGGTTGCAAATAGTATATAAGGGCTGGTCCTCTCACAAACGTCCTCAGTATTCAACATGCAGTTGGTGAAGCAAGGTGTCGGTCTCCCAGTCCACAATTTGGCAAAGTTAGAGGGGAATACCTCCGATAGAACAAGGCATAGCTCACTGCTACCCAATAGTATAAGGTGCATAATGTGTGCGACTTCGAATGGTGGCAAAACAAATTTGATGCTCAATCTATTATACTCTCCTCAGGGATTGAGATTTGAAAACATCTATCTCTTTAGTAGAACCCTCCACCAACCTCAATACGTCCAATTGACTAGAATCATGGAACCCCTAAAAGAAATCGGCTTCTTCAAATACGAAAATAGTGATGAAGTACCACTACCCTCTCAAACTAAACCAAATTCCGTAATGATTTTTGATGACGTAGCTTGCGACAAACAAGATAGGATTAGGATGTTCTTCAGCATGGGTCGACATAGTAAGACAGATAGCTTTTATTTAGCCCAAAGTTATTGTCGTATACCTAAACATTTGGTCAGGGATTGTGCCAATTTAATCGTTGTATTTAGACAAGATACGTTAAATATGAAAAAGATATACGAGGACCATGTAAACATGGATATGTCATTCGTCAAATTCAAAGACATTTGTTCAAGGTGTTGGGAAACTAGTAGGTATGGGTTTTTGGTCATAGACAAAGAGTGTGGTGTCAGCAGTGGGAGATATAGGCTAGGTTTCGATACCTATATAATACCCTGAATTAGGATAAATCAGTTAGTCTATTGCAAACCATGGAAGGAGTAACATCTATTGAGCGAGAGATCGCTGAGGTTCGTAAAGCTATTAGAGCGAGGTATAACCAGATAAGGAGGAGCAGGGAGGACACAGAAGAACATCTCAAGAAGAGGTTTGAACCCATTCGAGAAGCTATTCTGAATCCGCCATCACCCAAGAAGCCGAAATTGGAGCAGACAGCTGGGTCATCTACAATTGATCCATGGAAGTACATTAACAGGAGGAGAAGAAGAACCAGACCAAGACGTATTTTTGACTTATTCGGAAGGAAAGTAGAAGAAACCGATATCTCATCAGATTCTACTGCGATACCATACATCATGTCACCTAAAGAGGAACCACCTACTGGATCGACAACGCAAGAAGACGTGAGAGTTATTCCAACCCCTCAAGAACCATTTGCATCGTCATCACCAGTTGAGCCATCATATGGACATTATGCATCAGAGTACGTCAGGAAGAAAATTGATAGAGAACCAGGATTTCGATGACCTTTATGGAATCCACTACCACAGAGAATCTGACCGCTTCACATTGGGAGATAGTTATGTAACTATCAGAGATGATGTGATGCGAATAGGAACAGACATGCAAATCCATTGCACCCTTGGACTATTAGAACTTCTCTTCATGAAAAATCCGGACAAGACAATGATCAGGGACCATGATCTTCAATCCTATAAAAAGATACTGGATGCGACCAATGCACATAAGAAAAGATTTAGTTCAACAGAGAATTTCAACATTGAACGGAAACATCCGAAATGGGCTATTATTAGGAAATTCTACCCAAGAAAGAAGCCCAGTACTTCATCTGAAAATAATTCATAATCGTCTGGGTCCAAGTATCCGAACGGTAAGTCCTATGAGGCACTAGTAGTGAGGACCTGTTTTTAATAGACGGTATCAAAAGAAAATCTCTAATTTTTGCTGAGTAACCCTCCTTGAGGTTGAGGTGGAAATCCCTTCGGATGGGAGGGTCAGCATATAACGTGATTTTCTCGACCTATATAAACATCAGTATCTGAGAATACATCATCATTCAGTGTCAAGACTCGAAACATGACAGACGTCAAGAGAAAAATCATTGAGGAGCTTCATCGACCAGCCAGGAAAGAACTATAAAAGAAGAAGAGTGATTCTGAAAGGAATAGACGATTTATGGCAAGCAGATCTACTGGAACTTCAACCGTATTCGAGAATCAATGGAGGAAACCGATATATACTCGTTGTAATAGATTGCCTATCGAAATTCGTTTGGATAGCTCCACTCAAATCCAAGACAGCCACAGCAACCAGTATGGGATTCCAGCAGATATTCGAGAAGTCAGCACCACGTTTACCACGTCATTTACAAACTGATCGTGGAAAAGAATTCTATAATGCCACTGTGAGAGGGCTACTGAACAGTCATAACATCAACCACTACTCTACCTTCACCAATCTGAAAGCATCAATAGTGGAACGAGTGATTCGCACTCTGAAGACAATGCTTTGGAAACAGTTCAGTATGCAGGGACATTACAAATGGGTGAATGTCATAGAAGAAATCGTTGGACTGTATAACAAGACCAAACACATTCTCGATTAAGATGGCACCCTGCAGATGTCAAAGGAAAACGAAAAGAGAAGTTGGCACTCAAGACCTTATTCGCACCGAAGAAGAGGAAGAAACAACAGCCAAAATTCAAGATTGACGACTACGTGAGGATATCCAAGAGGAAAGCAGAATTTGAAAAGGGATACACTCCCTCGTGGTCAACTGAAATATTCAAGATCATTCGAGTGAAGAAGACTGTACCACCCACCTACATTCTGGAGGATAGTGAGAAGAAACAGGTCGCCGGAGGATTTTATCAAGAAGAACTACAATTGACCAAGTACCCTAGAGTATATCTTGTGGAGAAGGTACTGAGACGAGATGGAGAGGGTCGAGCTTATGTAAAATGGTTGGGATTCGACTCGAGACATAATAGTTGGATCAATACCGAGAATTTCGCTCAGTGAAGATAGTATATAAGGAGCTGCACACCCTGAAATCAGTCAGTTGTCAATTGGATCTCGAAGAGTCAACATGTTGAACGTTGAAGAGCACCTATCTAATGAGGAGGAAGGAGTTGAACGGGTGGAGTACCATACTCACTACCCCTACGGTTCATCCTTGGACTATGGACAGGAGATACGAATCGCCATACAGCATCAAGACCTCTTCACCCTACCGAGTCAAAGTTTCCTGGAGCTACAAGGACGTTTCTTGAAGGAAGATGGATCAGGACCACCGCCGCCAGCTACTATGTCAATGACTAGCAACGCCTTCCCGTTTCTCTTTGATGAGATACGCTACGAAATATGTGCCACAGAAATCGACCGAGTGAGGAATCCCGGCATAACATCATCGATGAAAGGCTACACATCGTTCATGAAAGGCACCGAGAACGAGATTGAAAATTATGGTTGGGTAGTGACTGATACTCTCAACGTATCAACTGAAGGGTATTTCAACGTCTGTTTACCCCTCAGTATGCTACTTGGATTCTTCGAATCTTATCAAAAAGTAGTTATCAACGTCAAGCAAGAACTGATATTTCTACGATCGAGAAGAGATGAAAATTGCTACTTAGCACAAGGAGTTGCAGGAGCCGAACCAGGTCGGGCCAAAATCGAATTGACTCACCTCTCCTGGCGTGTACCCTACCTCACACTCGACAACCATCATCGACTGGAACTTCATCGTCATCTTCAAAAGGAAAAGGCAATACGAATGGATTTCCGCTGCTTGGAGCTCTACGAGTACCCTCTACTTCCGACAACCCAGAAGCATGTATGGAACGTCAAGACGTCGTCTCAAGTTGAAAAACCTAGATACGTAATATTAGCTTTTCAAACTGGAAGAAAGAACACGGTGAGGAAACTGTCATGCCGTTTCGACCATTGTAATCTGATCAATGTTAAGTTATTTTTGAACTCAAAATCATACCCATACGATGATCTGAATATCAACTTTGACAGAAATCAATTTTCTGTCCTCTACCGAATGTATGCCACATTTCAACAAAGTTACTACGGGGTTGAATACAATCATCCATTACTTTCACTTCACCAATTCAAGGAAAGAGGAACTTTAGGTTGTTTTGGATTGTTCAAAACAGAGTGAATCCATCAAATCTGGACCTATAGATGTGATGTTAGAATTTGAAGCGAGCGTAGCATTTCCCGGTGACACAACAGCGTATTGCCTCATCATTCACGACCGATCAGTGGAGTACAACCCTTTGACCAATATAGTTCGTCGAATGGTATAAAATGTTGTCAGACTGCATGTAGGTATGAATCCTACGTCTTGAAGGAGATTTAGCGAATCATCGAACCTCAGCAGCTGGACCACTTCACCACTGACATTTGTCACGTGAAGCCTATATAAAAGGAGTACCATAATCGATTGTCCTTCAGTCATCATCATGCCGTCAAAGAGAGAGGTTGTTCTGGATCTCCACTGGTTCTTCAACAATGAAATGAAGCATATCGTTAAAGAGTTATCGTTGAGTGATCACAATGTTTTCTCAGCACAACATTGGATTTTCAAACCACCCAAGGGATTGTACATTTACGTTCCAAAGGCTCGAAAAGCTAATAATTGGATCGTAAAGCACGTACATAGAATTCCGTGGGATGAAGGAGATGTGGAATACAGCCAGCTATCAAATATTTTTCATCGCATCTCTTCTAATTATGATATCATATATGTGAAAGGAAAGCAAAAGGTTGACTTCATTCAACAGCTGGTTCCAAGAAACCTACGAATAGTTGACGTTGAAAGTATTGGATGCCCCAAAATATCTACATTACTTGAACCTTTAGCGATAGGATCGCATTGTATTTTTCATAATTCGGCACCAACATTATGTGCATTCCATAAATGTAGAGCAATAGCTGACTGGATGATAACTGATTGTTTGTAATATGTTTTTCATAATTAATAGTTAAAGTTGAAATGTTAAAAAAAATTGTGTTTACGTTTATGTTTGAATATTGTTTGTTAATTTTGTTTAAATTGTAATAAAAATTTGAAGAAAAAATAAAGTTGAGATGTAACATCCTTTATTGTCTTTGGTCCAAGTATCCGAACGGTAAATCCTGTATGGTGCTAGTAGTGAGGACAGGCCGAGTAACCCTCTCAAAGGTTGTGGTGAAAATCCCTTCGGGAGAGAGGGTCGGCAGGGAAAAAGACAATAAAAATGATGACTCAAACTATTAGGCTAATACATTATGTTTATCATTCATGTTCAAATATTGTTTATTAAAAAAAAATTGTATATTGTTTGATAAAATTATATTAATTCATGTTGAATAAATTAATTTAAAAAAACAAAACTCTATCGATTGACCCCACCTTGACGCGGTGATAGAGCTTAGTTGGAAATTCCAAACGACCAAGAGGGTCGAACAATGTTACTAATTGAATCTTAATGGTAAAGAAATTAGTTGTACTTACCTTAGATCCTTTGAACTGTCCTTTTCAGGACCAACAAATTTTCAGTACAAATTTCTCTTAGTTGTACTGACCTTACTTTTGAAACTTAAAATAGAGATTGAAACATGATTACAAGGTAGGATAGATCGACCATAGTGCCATCTAGTTAACCTATCATGAAGCTCCATTCTCAACCTAGCTTAAATTATAGTTTTTTACCTTATGGCATTGGTAGTAGGGTGAGAATGAGGGGTGGAGAGTTGAGGGGGAGTTGTGTGGGGTATATGGGGGAGTGTGTGGGGGTATGTATGGGGGAATATGTGCGGTAGGTGTGAGGAGTATGGGTGAGTGTGTTAGGAAGTATGGGTGGGGGTGTATGATATGGGGGTATGTGGGGTAGTATGTGTAGGGGGAGTAAGTATGGGGGTATATGGGGTACGTGTGGGGGAGTATGGGAGTGATAGGAACGAGTCGGGGGGGGGGAGGAGTAAGGGGCGAAGGCGTAAGGGGGGTAGAGGTTAGAGGCGGTAGGAGTAAAGGGCGGCAGGAGTATGGGGGCGGGAGGAGTACGTGGGGGAGTGGGGCGGGAGGAGTACGGTCGGGAGGAGTACGGGGGGAGGAGTACGGGGCGGAGAGTACGGGTGAGGAGTACGGGGGGAGGAGTACGGGTCGGGAGTAGTCGGGGGAGTACGGGG
>CM019182.2:52987674-53005610 GCA_009739505.2 Apolygus lucorum
AAAAAAACCGAGATTTTGAGAAAGCAGAATCTATAACTTGAAAAACCTGCCTCAGGGTGGAGGATATTTGATGATAGGTCAGGGAGTTAATAGGTCTGCAACCCGTCAAGGACGTTGGTAGAGTTGAATCTCGTCTTTCCGTCGAAATATTTCGAATGAAATTTACTCGGCATTAGTCATTCACTCCATAGAGGAGTTATTCACTCCATAGCAGGAAATTGAACGTTACTTGGAACACTCGAGGTTTCAAAGTAAACCGAGTTGTATTATGAGTCATACGGAATAATTATACATTTCCTCACATTTTCTAAACACACGAGCTTTCTACACAACAGATACCACAAATCCTCGTCCACTTCCCGAGTCTTGCCGTCAATGAAATATCCCAGAATCAACATTTTAGACTGCCAACCCTAGGAGGTCACACATAAGTTTTTGTGACATGGAGCTCACACAGGGGTACAAATGTACCCCAACTTACAAAAAATTAAAATCTTGTGTCTGTTACCATTTTTAAATAATATTATTGTTGCTTAAAATTCTATAAGCATCTAAACAATGATAAAAATTATTGGGGGTTCAAAAAGGTAATAGTTATATTTTTAATGGACATTCCTGTTGAAAACCAATTTTCAAAAACCAATTTTATCGCTTCTCATTCAAAATTCGAAATAAAATTTGTTCGATATGAAATGACCTTTGTTACTTTGATTATGCAAGTTTGCAATATTCTGAGTTGGAGGAAAAAAATTGGCATCCAAATCCAATGAGTAGTTTCCTTATTCTACCACCCAAAGATCACCCTTCTGTGATGCACTTGAACCGCTATTCTGCTACTTCTGAGCGTTCCCTTCTTCCCAATAAAGGTCACGTGCAATATTCTTACGTAGAAATTGTAGTAGCGTAAAAAGGGCGGTTCTGGCACAGTTACTAGGCATCTCGGCAGCAGTGCTCTGTGTGTCATGTAACCTCCATGTCAACTTGACCCCCTTCCCCAACCACCCTCCAATTCCGTATCAGTGCTCTGTGGTGTCATGTCTCAGTGGCAACTCCACCCCCTTTGTCCTCCATCTCCCAATTCATAAGGGACCATCTCCCAATTCATAGGGGACCATCCTCTAATTAGGATGTAACCTCCGTGCAACTCCACCCCCTTCCCTCACCTCCTACCAATTCATAGAGGGTCATCCTACCATTGAAAAGAGACCATCCCCAATTCATAGGGGACCACCCTCCAATTCTGCATCACCTGTGGTGTCATGTAACCTCCGTGGCACTTTCACCCCCTCACCAACAAATTGCTGTGCATGGTGGCTCGGAACAGTGAGGATCCAAAACGTTTCCAAGGATCCAAAAAAGAATTGACTCACCTATAACCAGGGATTCACACTGGGATAAATTAGTACCCCAAACAGTTTGAAAAAACACACTGGGGTGATTTTGTACCCCACCACGAAAAAAGATGCGAACCACACGAATTCTCAGAGCCAACTGGACTCGGGACAGTGCGTTTCCCTCTCACAGGGGAACCAACATAATTTACGCGGGAAAATTTTTATAGCGGATGTGCACCCAAAATAGGAACAGTGGGGTACAGCTGTACCCCTGTGTGAGGTCCTAGGGTTAATTACGATTGAAGTGGAAAGAAATGAGTTATACGTAATTAAAGAGACGTCCACCGAGTTTGGAGAAGAGAAAATTACGAGGATACGTCGCAAATTAATAACACATTAATAAATAACGCAAATAATGACTGGAAAGAGCAGATGAGAGGTGTAATGACGTTTCCTGAAACACAGAAAAGCAGAGAAGAGAGAAATTACCAATCCCGGACACATTCTTTGCCTGACAACATCGAATGTTGTTGTTTTGTTTCTGTGGATTCCTTAGGGGTTTCAGACTCAACGTGATCAAGGACTCTCTCGGTAGGAGGTCCTAGGAAAAACCCATTACATAAATAACAACATTCTTCCATTTGAGGGAGTTCAATGAACGGGGATGGATTCGATTACTCGGACATGACGGGGCTCCCGATCCGATATTGGGATCTAAATCGCCTTCCCATTTATTGGTGAGAGGCGTCGAGTCATTCTTTTGTCTTCAGAATTTCGGAAAATACGTAAACAGAGGCGATGCCAGATAATACACAAATGGCGAGAAGGAGGGACTCAATTTCCGAAGACACTGATAAATCACAGGTTATTTTGAGGCTTTAAAAAATGATTCTATGCATCGATGAAATTATACTTGAATATGAACCGAAACGTTTGAACAAGATAAATTCTGTTAGATCCTGGCAAACTGTTTATCCATGGCACACGTCAGGTAAGTTACTTTATGGACCTACTCCATAAATAACATTGTGTAGGTGAGTTATACAATGTTTGCAATGTGCATTGTTTGCTATCTAGTCTGGGATATGAATGCTTCATAGCCGCAGCACGAACCTCTAAAATATTGACAACCTCATTTTTTTCAACAGCTGAAAGAGATACGCCGTCATCTCACGTATGGATCGTGCTCTTCCTATTTCTATAGACAAAAGAAGTAGCCACATGGTTTTATATGGCGTTCATCGCCTCCGTTTATACGTGAATTTCCTGAAACACAGAATCGTCATTTTCATGACCAGGTGGCCCCATTATGCCGCACTTGGAAGTTGATCCCAGAATTAGGCATAAACGAAATTTTACTTTCATAGGGAGATAGTTATTTCGTAGCCTCAAGAGCCTAGAAGTAAGAACTTTTAAAAATAATCTTAGGGCGACGCCTTAAAATAAATAAATAAATAAATAGAATGAGTCTTGATTTCATTGGGGAGGACGCGCAGGGCTCTAGGGATAAGGGAAGATGAGGAAAGTGGTAGTTGGAGAAAGGGATGAAGGGAAGTGCCTCAATAAAACAACCACTAGTTAGGTATGAGCCGAGTAGAAAGCGGCTGGTGACACCACGGAGTACACTTGCCGAAACGCCCAATTCGAGAAACACCGTGGCACATTTCCTGCTCTACACCCCGTGCCATGACGAGGTTGTAGCCATCTCCCTAATGTTGTTGGGGGCCACTCCTATTAGCTCCGACACCGCTTGCCGTAAAGGTGCGCCGATACTGCGACCCGACCACACCAGACTTCAGTACCGGACCGGACCCCTCCCGGCGACACTGGGACGGGAGCGGAGGCTCCGCTCCCTGACTTCGTTCGGAACCCGTCTTGGTCGGGTCGGGGCCGGAGTCAGGTCCCCTTCTCACCAGATATCAAACCCCACTCATTTACTCCAGTACCACAGGCCACAGGCACAAACCACCAAAAACCACCATGTTTTGACTTTTCACATGTTTTTCTTTTGTTATAGTCAGAATACGTTTCATTATTTCTCTCTGTGTTGTTCACTCAATAGATAGCACCTATTCAGAAGTGTTCTAAATTCCCCAAATTGCGATCTATCACTAGTTAATTATGGAGACAACCACAAACTTTTAGTTTATTATTTTCATTAGAAATCTTTTGGAGTTCGAGAAGAAAATTTTAATCCCTTCAAAATTTGATGGTTTACGATCCAATGTGGCTTTGTAAAATCCGAAAATCCAGTAAAGAAACGCTGTAAATTATTACACAAACGTTTATTATTTTTCTGTTTAGATCACTCACCCTCAAAGAACACAGCTTTGCCTTTGCCACTACCTACCAACCATATTTTCCAACCATATTTTTTGAAGAAAAAAAACCGCTTCACACTCAATTCGAAAACTTGAAGAGTTGTGAGTGCCTTCATTACAATGTTTCATTACTGTTTGCTAAGTACGCAAAACTGAGTATGCAACTCAAAGATGAACTGAGTACGGAGAGAGAGACTAAAACACTTTATTGAACATCGTAGAAGGAACAAAGGTGGACAAGGACTGAGTGCGAACAACGATCGCAATTTGTTCGGATAAAATTTGAACGGAGGTCTCTTTTACGATTCACACTCGTGTTTCTGATTTATCAAAGTACAATCCGGGGAGCGAACTATTTGTCCTACAGAGTCTGGGTAGTCTCATTCGATTCTAAAAATTCAATACTATTTTAATCGGTGAAAAAAATAATACCTTTATATAGGGAGTTTTGGCGCTTTTTAAAGATTACAGCCCCTATTTTCCACCTCTTAGAGGTGATTGAAGCTAACCAAAATCCTTTGCACAATAATTTTCATCGTTTTGACACAAAACCAACTTGTTAATACATCAAATTCTGATTCCGACTCAAGATCAAGGAGCAGTAATCCGTTTGACAGAGCTCCTCTCGCTACTGAGGTATGGATTGGAGGGTCCGGTCAGGCGGCAGTGTCGCATACCCCTCTGGTCTGGTCCTGATCAGGTCCAGTCAGGCTGGGTCTGGTCAGGCCGCAGTGTCGCCGCACCTTAGATCTTCTCTAGACCCGAAATTGCATAGCTACCTAGTAAGGATGAGAACCGGCCACGGCATGATAAACCGTTCTTTACACACGCCGGCTGTCAAGGATACAACAAACTGCGACCATTACCCAGAGGTGGAGGAAGACGTAAATCACAAATTGTTGATTTTCCCGTTTTATGAGGCAGAACGGCAAGAATGGATTCAGACGGTGGAAGGTCGAGAGATCTGTGAATTAATGAAGGAAGCAACAAACAAACAGATAAAATTGATGCTACAAATGACCAGAGACGCAGGAATAATAATTTGTCTACAAAAATAATTTGTTTACAAATTTAAAATAATAATAATAAGGGTACAGAACTAATAATAAATTTAAAAACAACCAACTAAATATATAAGAGCTTAATGTAAAAGCATATATTTTATAGTTCTATTTCTTTATTTCAATTTTAAGTATAGTATAATTTTAACTAGGTACACACTCAAGATCTAATAATATAAAGACTATGAGGCTATATGGGTTAAATGAAACCCACAGTCAATAAAGAAGGGAGAAAAAAATCTTCTCTATCATACTTTTTATCTTAGCTCGCCAGGTCTTTCCCTTTCCAACCCATGATGAAAAAATTATGAATTCTTACTTCCATGATGAGCCACGACAGGAAGCCACGACAGTGCCCATCTAGACGGCAGATCATGAAAATTTGATTCCTCAAGGATCAACATTTTCATTCTCATTAAGCTTTCCATAGTTTTCTGAACAATTTCAGGTCTGTTTCAGGTAATGGAATTTCAAGGAAAATTCTATGGCAGGCTAGTCTTACTGGTTTCATTGCTGTCGGGGCCGGTTCTACCAACGCAGATTAACTAGATAAAGGAGCGCGTTTTCACGGATCATTTAGGCCTTGCCACGACTATGGAAATGCGTAAATAACAAAAATATTAGTTCAGTATCTTTGGTTTAGGCACAAAGACGATGGCCTATAAATTCCATTGCATTTGGTTGAATAGGAGGTTTCATAATAGGAAATTTACTTAATTTTAGTTCTCATCGACGTATCTAATGTCGAACAAACAGATGTGAGGGAGCTCCACTGCCCGCCTAACTTGGCATACTTTATATCAAACTAGAACAGAAAATGAGCTGCAAAGTTCCAAACCGCTGAAACCCGTATAAGGCTCCAGCTGAGTTCAAACATGGGGGGAAAAGGAGAGCATCGGTTGTAGCAATATCATAGCGAAGGCTTTGTGGGTTATTGAGCTGGGAAAGGATTTATGGAAGCCGCGGGATTTCAAGGGAAAAAGGTGAAGAGGTGAAATTGAGTCTTGTGAAGGTACAAACGGCGACAATCGATTTCGCAGCCAAAGTTGTCTTTATCGACGGACCTAAGCCCACCGTGGTCACAATCACACTGTGATGTATAAGGAGTGATAGGTACCTACCTAAAGCTCCAAGTAGGCGGAGCCTACCTTCTACTCGATGATGTCACCCCCTCTCTATTAGTCTCATCTTGTCAATAAACGCCAGTCTACACATGCGATCCATCTCGTTCATTTCGATCCCTCTTTCAACATTTATTTCTATCAATTAAATATACTGCAATGGCGACGAAGACGAGTCAAAACAGTTCGTGAAGTAGTTCGTGAGTACTTTGTGGTGTTTAAAACGAATTTAAAACGAGTTTGTGGTGTTTAAAACGAGTTTCACAATGCCGAATCCGCCCGATGTGAGTAATCCCCGAGAAAAAACCCTCGAAGATCAGATCAAAATCTTACTGATATTGTAGCAAAGTTAGCTGAATTTCAATTAAGTACCACCACTCGCCAACGACCTGCAGTACAAACTTCTACAGGGCCGAGTCGTGTAACTTTTCATTTTGAAGAATACAAGAGCTCAAGTGATGAACCGATATCGGATTATTTTGATAGGTTCAAACTACAACTCACTCTTTGTGAGATCGCATCGAACGATTGGGCTGATTATCTCAGAGTCCATATGGGAAATGAACTTAATACTGTTCTGAGAGATCTTATCTATCCAGCCGAACCCAAAGATAAGACGTACGATGAAATAAAACAGGCGTTGACCAAACATTACCAAGCTACGAAAAATAAGTTCAGTGAAGCAATAAAATTTAGAAGTATTGTTCAAGAATCAAATGAATCAGTAAACTCATTCGCGATGCGACTAAAAGCTGGTGCACGATACTGTGAGTTTAAAAGTTTTTTAGACTATTCTCTGATCGTTCAATTCATTCACGGAATTGATAATGATGCGATTCGAGATGCTATTGTGCTCAAAAAGCTTGAAAAATTCGATGAAGTCCTGGAGCTTGCACGGAATATGGAAGCTACACGATCTGCATCGTCTGACATAAAGTGTCAATCAGATGAGAAAGTTCACGTTTTCTCGAGCTAGCCGTCCACGAGTGAAAAGTAATTATTCTCGTTCTCAGCGATCACGTTCACAAAGCAGACCTAAGTCCCAGCAACATCAAATCGTAGTAAAAGTACAAATTCAGATGGAAACCTCCCACCTTCGAAATGCACAGGGTGTGGTGAATTACATTGGCGGAAATATTGCCGATTTCGTGATACTGAATGTTCCTCTTGTCATAAACGGGGACATCTGTCAAAGGTATGCAGATCTAAAAATAATACTTTTGTAAAAAATAACGGCGAGCCTAAAAATAAATTTCACCAAACTACCTATGAGGAAGATCAAACCCATTCAGTTAATGATGAATCTCCATCGTACTCGTATTCTCCGCAGTCAAAAATCACGTGCTTCTGTGATAGTGATGATGCTGTACATTGCATTTCGGAGAGTATAATTTCAAAAAGACCGCCGCCCGCATTCATCACATTACTGATCAATAATAAACCCTTACAAATGGAATTGGACACCGGTGGTGTTTGTTCAATGGTGAGCGAGGTAGTTCTTGGAAAATTACTACCTACTTACAAGCTTCAGCCATCTCATCGAACATTTGTGAGTTACACGAAGGACAAATTTCAGTGTTTGGGTTATTTGCCGGTTGAGGTGACTTTCAGAGGTCGTTCCAGAGTACTCGACCTATACGTCACAAATTTCAATACAGATAGCATCTTTGGTCGAGAATGGATCAGGGAATTTTCGGATTTGCTAACATTCGAGGAATTTTTCAAGGTAAAAATTAGCGATGTTGTACCTACATCAGCCAAAACGCCTGTGACTCAAGTAAATCGGCACTCCCAATCTCTCGACTCAGTACTACAAAAATACCATAACATTTTCAGTGAAACTGCAGGTACACTGAACGATGCACCTGTTGAAGTGAAGCTGCGTGCTGGAGCACAACCAGTATTTGCTCGTGCCCGCCAGGTTCCATATGCGCTTCGTGAGGCATATGCTGCAGAAATTGAGAAGAAAATTCAATCTGGTCTCTACACAAGAGTCACATCATCCGAATGGGCGTCTCCTACACATGTTGTAATGAAAGGGACCAAGATGAGGATCACGGGAGATTATAAAGCTACTCTCAATCCTCAAATCATTGTAGATGAGCATCCGATTCCTCGAATACAAGACCTCTTCCATAAACTTCGAGGCGCCAAGAAATTTTCCAAGCTCGACGTCGCTGACGCATTCATGAGTCTCAAATGCTCTGATGACTTCTGCAAAGCCATGACCCTTAACACTCCATCACATGGTCTGGTTCAACCTACTCGCGCTCAGTATGGTGTAGCAAGTATACCAGCCATCTGGCAGAGGAAAATGGAATCTGTCCTTCAAGACCTTCCCTGCGCAATTTGCTTTTTTGATGATATTCTGGTTTTTGCGGATTCGGAACTGGGAATGGTGCACGCGCTTGAAGCCACATTTGAAAAAATCCAAAAATCTGGTCTCAAGCTCCGAAAATCGAAATGTGAGTTCCTCCTTGATCAAATCCAGTTCTTAGGACACACAATCGATTCAAATGGACTCCACTGTCAGGACAAGCACGTTGAAGCTGTATTGGAATCAAAGCTCCCTACTACTGCAAGTGAGCTACAAACGTTTCTTGGCAAGGTGACGTATTACCACGCATTCATTCCGAACCTATCGTCGATTACTGCTCCACTTCGACAAATGGTCAAAGGAACAAAGTTCGAGTGGACTACCGATGGAAGAAAAGCGTACGAACTTCTCAAACAGGAGCTTGCATCTGATCGTGTGCTTACTCCATATGACCCCAGTTTACCTCTGATATTGGCCACTGATGCGAGTCCAGTAGGCCTCGGTGCAGTATTGTCACACTTGATGCCAGACGGCGTAGAACGACCGATAGCGTACGCCAGCAATCACTTTCAGATACTGAAAAAAGGTACCCGCAGGTAGACAAGGAAGCCTTAGCAATAGTCTGGGCCGTGAAAAGATTTTTCCAATTCCTGTATGCGAGAAAATTCACTCTCTATACAGACAATAAACCGATTTCTCACATTTTCGCTCCAGACGCTTCTCTACCTAAATTCACTTTGTCGCGCTGTGCAAACTATGCCAGTTATTTATGCAATTTCTCTTACAGCATAAAGTTCAAACCCAGCTCACAAAACGCTAACGCTGATTTCCTCTCACGCGCACCATTGCCTTCCAACCCCGAAGACAGACAGCTTTCCTTTCAACTGGAAGATAACAAAGATGATCAAATGGATGAATTCGATGAATTTACTCAACTACAAATTCGTCAAACCCCTCTGACATCTGAAGAGATTGCCAAAGAGACTTGCAGAGACCCACACTTGTCTTCAATTCTTGTTGCACTTCAAGAGGGCCAGAACCTACGATCGCTAGGCTGCACAGGCAATGAAGCTGAATTCACTTCATCAAGCGGTTGCCTCATGCTTGGTCACAGGGTCGTCATACCCCCAAAATTCCGCAAAGCAATCCTCGAAGAACTTCATGTGGCCCATCTGGGAATTGTCAAGATGAAGGGGCTAGCAAGGTCTCTCGTTTACTGGCCTGCAATCGATGGAGATATCGAAAAAGTAGCCAAGACATGTGCTGCCTGCCTTAAAAATTCCAAAATGCCTCCGCAATTCCGCTCTCACCATTGGGAATACCCAATTGCACCAATGGAAAGAATCCACGTTGATTATGCTGGACCTATTCTAGGCAAATCAATTCTGGTAATAATCGACGCCTACTCGAAGTGGATGTTCGCAGAAGTCACCAATACTACTACAGCTCAAGCAACTTGCGATATTTTGGCTAAAATATTCGGTCAATTTGGTGTCCCGTCAGTTGTGGTTTCCGATAATGGACCACAATTCTCATCGAGCTTTTTCCATGATTTCTTGAAGGAAGAAGGAGTGCGATTTCATAAGACTACAGCACCATACCATCCATCAACGAATGGTCAAGCCGAGAGAGGAGTCCAAACTTTAAAAAGAGCAATAATATCTGCTGGCGCATCTCCAAATTCATTGCAAAAGTGCATAAACAAGTTCCTCCTCCAGTATCACAAATCTCCGCAACAAACAACTGGACAACCTCCTTCACTATTATTTCTTGGAAGAACTATCAAATCCAGACTGGATCGAGTGACTCCTAACTTGAAGGCTCGAGTTGTTGAAAATCAGTCCAAGCAAAGCAACTCCACTACAAAACTCCGATCATTTTCTTCGGGAGATACCGTCTTGTACCGTTCATTCAACAAGAATACCGACCCATGGATGCCCGGAGAGTAGAGGGAAAATGTATGTTCTGGGCCATAACTATTAATACTACGACCTTTTGACCTTGACCCCTACCCCCACCACCCCTCCCACCCCTGCCACCACCACCCCCCCTCCCACCCCCTGACCCTCCCGCCCCATGACCCCTCCCGCCCCCTGACCCCCCGTACTCCCGCCCCCGTACTCCTCCCGCCCCGTACTCCCGCCCCCTGACCCCTACCCCACCACCCCTCCCGCCCCCGTACTCCTCCCGCCCCCATACTCCTCCCAACCCGTACTCCTCCCGCCCCCGTACTCCTCCCGCCCTGTACTCCTCCCGCCCATACTCCTCCCGCCCCGTACTCCTCCCGCCCCCCATACTCCTCCCGGCCCCCCGTACTCCTCCGCCCCTTACTCTTCCCGCCCCCCCCCCGTACTCATTCGCCCCCTTACTCCTTTCGCCCCCATACTCCTGCCGCCCCTGACCCCTACCCCACCAATCCCCTTACTCCCTACAACCTACCCATTATTCCCCATACTCCCCCACACCTACCCCATTATTCCCCCATACTCCCCCATACCTACCCTATTACTCCCCCATACTCCTCTACACACCTACCCCACATACTTCCTCATACTCCCTCATACACTCACCCATACATCCTAACACACTCACCCATACTCCCTCACACCTACCGCACATATTCCCCCATACATACCCCCACACACTCCCTCATACTTACCCCATATTCCCCACACACTCCCCCTCACTCTCACCCCTCATTCTCACCCTACCCTAGCAATGTCATCAGGTAAAAACTATAATTTAAGCTAGCTTGAGAATGGACCTTCATGATAGGTTAACTATATGGCAGTATGGTCGATCTGTCCTACCCTGTAATCATGTTTCAATCTCTACTACAAGTTTCAAAGCAAGGTCAGTACAACTAAGAGAAATGACATTTGTTGTCCTGAAAAGGACAGTTCAAGGGATCTAAGGTAAGTACAACTGATTTCTTTACCATTAAGATTCAAATAGTACCATTGTTCGACCCACTCGGTCATTCCAACTAAGCTCTGTCACCTCGTCAAGGTGGGGTCGATCGACAGAGTTTATTTTTATTCAGGTGTAAATTTAACATCTTGGTCCTCCAAAGGTAAAACTTATACTTCACGAAATCACACTTCAACGAGAAATTTAAAAGTTTGTTGACCCTCTTGGTCGTTGGAATTTCCAACCAAGCTCTTGTTTTATGTAAATTTAACATGTTGGTCTTCAAAAGGACCGATGAAAAAACTTATACTTTACGAAATCATACACTTTTTTTTTTTAATAATTATTTTTATTCAGTCCTTTCCTTCTCTTGTATAAATTGAACTTGTTGGTCCTCAAAAGGACCGATGAAAATTTTAATTCAAGAATAAACGATACAATGAAATAGAATAGAAAAAATTAGTGTTCGTGGTCAGTTAAACATTGGGAACAATACGAAAGAAACCCTGAATCTAAGCTGTTGTTCAATAGCGGCTGGTCGTCTTCTGGTACTGGTGAGTATCTATCAACGGATGGAGATGGAGGTAGTAGATGCAGAAGAAGGAATGAGGGAGAAAGGTATGGGTATTCGACGACAGAGTAGTCTTCAAACGAGGGAGTAGGAGATGGGCTGTAAGTTTTCATCTTCTTCCTGGGAGGCGACTCTCTAGAAGATGGCATCACAGCATACGTTTGGAAAATAACCATAAAAATTATGTAAGTAAGCAGTAAAAATTAAAATTGGTACTTGAAAGTATCTATGCAACTGAATCTACCTTATTCATGGGGTCAGAGTACGCCTCTTCATCAGTGGATGGCGTTGAGAATTCGTTATTTGTAACCCACATTGGTGGAGAAGCAGGACTGGGCCATCTTTCCCGTGGAGAGGCCCGAGTGCAGGATAATTCGTGGAGCTGGCATGCTCTTACTGGGACAAAGTTGGCACCACAAACTGAACACTGCTTACTGGAAGAAGCCATCTGAAAAGTTCCGATGAAACATTTATATTTACGATAGTTGAATATGGATAAAGCTCATAATTTAAATGAGGTAAATGATAACTTACCTTTCACACAAATTGCAAGTCGTGCTGTCGGTTGACAAGGCCTCTGTAGATGAGGTTGACTGATCTGATGACCTTGTTGTTGTACTTCTGAATTTCGTCCTCGGTGAGTACGTCGTTGAACCGTTTTGGTAGGAAGACTCTAATGGAAGCTTCTTGAAGACAGCCGATGGGGATCAATGAAGCCACGATAGTGTCACCAAACCGACTTTGCAATCTTTGAAATGAGACCACTTCGTAGGGAACTCCAATGCGAAGGTCTGACAGACGGCAGATTCCGTTGTTCTGGTTGTTGGCTGCGTTGAGTTGAGATGAGAGAGAGTTGATCATCTTGAAGAGCAGGAGCAGAATGAAGAGCCGCCTCCAAGAGCAGCCCCTTATATACCCAAGATCAACCACCCCCTTTCCCCCTCCCACCGCCCACCACCCCCAAGGTGAAATTAATTTGTGCATTACTACTCTATGAATAAGTATTCCTTCTCAATAGGTAGGTAATTTTTAAGGTTATCCTTCTTAACAGAATTCTATCACTTCTCAATGAAATTGTATTCCTTCTCAATGCACCTTCAGTCAACCCCCAACCCAATTCAAACTTTATTCATCTATTACTTCTCTGTGAATAAGTATTCCTTCTCAATAGGTAGGTAATTTTTAAGCTTATCCTTCTTAACAGAATTCTATCACTTCTCAATGAAATTGTATTCCTTCTCAATGCACCTTCAGTCAACTCCCAACCCAATTCAAACTTTTTTTCTTGTATTACTTCTCTGTGAATTAAGTATTCCTTCTCAGTAGGTAGGTAATTTTTAAGCTTATCTTTCTTAACAGAAATTCTATACCTTCTCAATGAAATTGTATTCCTTCTCAATGCCTGGAGTCAAACTCCACTCCAAATTTTTTTTTTTCTTGTATTACTTCTCTGAGAATTAAGTATTCCTTCTCAGTAGGTAGGTAATTTTTAAGCTTATCCTTCTTAACGGAATTCTATACCTTCTCAATGAAATTGTATTCCTTCTCAATGCCTATAGTCAACCCCCCCCCCCCCCCCCATTCAAACTTTATTCATGTATTACTTCTTTGTGAATAAGTATTCCTTCTCAGTAGGCATTTTTAGGGTTATTCTTTTTAACTGAATTTTATAACTTCTCAATGGAATATATTCCTTCTCGAAGGAACTACCCCCCTCCATTCCCACCGTATATAAGGAGCTGCTCCTCCTCTCCTCCTCCCACTCTTGCTCGTGCTTTTGTAGTGTTCACTAGTTTTCCAGTGCTCTCCTTCAAACTCCAGCTCTCATCTTCAGCTCTAGACCTGCTCTTCAGCTCCAGACCTGCTCTTCAGTTCCAGACCTGCTCTTCAGCTATCGTCCTCTGCTCCTCTGGGATAAGTGAGAAACCTCATTCGTTTACCTCCTGGCTTGCAACTTAGGTCTACCTCTCCCCCAAAACCCACTCTTTTTTTTAAATCAAGTTTGACCTTGATAGGTCCTTTTTTTTTCTCAATCACTTAGTAATTGGTTTTTTCCCCGTTCAAGTTTGACCTTGATAAGTTCTTTTTTTCCCCAATCACTTGATTGGTTTTTTTTTTCGTTCAAGTTTGACCTTGATAAGTTTTTTGTTCTCAATCAGTTGATTGTTTTTTTTTCTATTTTGAAATTAATTTCGTAATTATTTTTTTGTTGTCTGGGTTTTTTAAAACAATTTTTTGTTTATTAGCTAACTTTTTGAAGTAATTTTTTCTTTTCAATCTGTTGGTGAAAATTTTGTTATTATTCTTTCTTTTTCCTCATTCAGTTGATTGTGTTTTATTTTTTCTCTATTTTGCAAATAATTTCATTAAAAAATCAACAAAAAAAAATTTTTGTTTTTGCTTTATCTATTGGTTTTTTAAAGCAATTTTCGTTCAATACTTTTCTGAAATTTTTTCTTTTCAATCCGTTGGTTGAAAATTTTGTTATTATTCTTTCTTTTTCCTCAATCAGTTGATTGTGTTTTTTTTTTCCTCTATTTTGTAAATAATTCCGTAATTATTTTGTTGTTTTGGTTTTTTAAAGCAATTTCCGTTCAATACTTTTCTGAAGTTTTTTTCTTTTTCAATCCGTTGGTTGAAAAATTTCGTTATTATTTTTTTTTTGTCTCAATTACTTGATTGGTTTTTTTCTATTTTGTAATAATTTCGTAATTATTTTGTTGTTTTGGTTTTTCTGAAACAATTTTTGTTTATTAGCTACTTTTCTGAAGTTTTTTTCTTTTCAATCCGTTGGTTGAAAATTTTGTTATTATTCTTTTTTTCTCAATCACTTGATTGTTTTTTTTCTTTTCGTGAATCATTTCATACGGAATTTTTTTTAGTTTGATTTAAATTCAGTTTATTTTGCATTTTTCTCTTGAAATTTTGTTTAGTTTCCAAATTTGTTCTAATTTATCAACTTTGATAAAATTTAATCTGTCCATTTCTCAATTTGAACTAAATGGACACTCACATATTTGTTCACCTAACAAATTCATTTCGATTTTTTCTCTTGCTTGCAACGTAGAGTTTTGATCTTAGTCTTTTGTGATGGCGTGTAATTCAAGAGCCTGTTCTTTCTGTAAGAGGGTATTCCAATGTGCCAATGAATTGATAAAGCATGAAATGAGATGTGGACTGGGTAGAAGTGAAAACATGAAAAGACCTGCATCCCCTTCATCGATGGATGAAAATGAATCCTTGTTTTCAAATTTGTGTGGCCACTGTGGGAAGTACTTTCCTTCAATAGAGGAGAAAGTAGCACATGAACAGACTCATACTGATTTGTGTTCACCTTCTCCTGCCAAAAAGAGGAACACACCTCCCATTGATGATGGAGCCACATTCTTTGACACCGTGTGTGCATATTGTGGAATGGATTTTGTTTCGAGGGAAGAGAGAGAAACCCACGAGCAAGCCTTACACGTACGCGATTTCTGCACCAGATGTGGACAATTTTTTGATGACAATACTGTGCGATTGGTTCATGAACTTGATTGTTACTTAGATTTAGAGTGTGACAAGTGTGGTGCACGATTTATGAATGCTCACCTCTATGCCACACACTACAATTATTGTACAACAATTACTAATACTATTCGTATAGAGGGGATCCAAGCGTAGGTCAAATAGTTGTAAATGCCCCCGATGATGACCAAATAATTCCGTACAACTCAGCATTCCTCAATCGCATAGCATCTTACTTCATCCAATCTAATTATGCCCTCGACTTGCCATCATTCCTTATCGATATTAGACCCAAATTGATAAAAATTCTGAAAACATCTCTGGCTGAACATGGTGCGATTAAATTCAATCTGCTTGTTGATATTCAAGTCACCAACTCGTTAGGAGAGGAAATGGATTGTAACCTTAAAGTCAAAACGAGATATTGTTACATGAAACGAAATTGATTCAATCCTCAGATCGATGGGTGCTAGTTTGAATAATGAACTTTCTGAACTTGAAGTCAAGAAAAGTGGGTGGAAATTGGGAGTAATTTATGGTATCAGAGTAAGAATAAACAATTATTCCCCGCTTCGTGGCGGCATGTACATCGAACTTCCCAAGAAAATCCTGAATAGAAAGGCCTGTGTTAATGTTATGAATTCGGACAATTTTTGTTTCAAGTACGCCGTACTAGCAAATTTAGTTGATAGGAAGCCCCAAAGAGTGTCCACGTATGGTAACCTGAATCATAGGTATAATTTTGAATGTATTAGATTTCCCACCACAATGAACGACATCAAAAAATTTGAAAAAATCAATAATATCTCAATTAACGTTTTTAAATTGGACGAAAATGATAATGTGTATCCAAAGAAAATTGTTGAGCAGGAATTGGAGGACCATAGGGATTTGTTATTGTTGGAAAAAAAGTCAGAGACGGGAGAAGTACTCAATAACCACTACGTATATATCAAAGATTTTAATAAGTTGGTTCAATCACAGATAAGTAAGAAAAAAGGGACGCATTAACCCTCTGTAAAAGGTGGCCTTTGGTTCAAACAAACTGATAACTCTGGTGACATCAAAGCTCACGATAATCTTTGTAATTCCAATAAACCTGCTATTCCTAAAATTCCGAAAAAAAACTTACGTTGATTTGAGAAGGTGGGGCGTTCGATGAGGGTTCCTTATGTTGTGTATGCTGATTTGAATGTATGTGTGATGACATTCATAACTGTCCACCAAGCCCGGAGAAATCGTACACTCTTCCCTACAATACTCACATTCCCACCTCAGCATGTGCGTGCATTCATATTCAAGAAGAATTTTTTACCTATTAGTGACAATCTGCCAAAAGATATATTTCTATACAGGGGTGAAGAGGCTATAGAGAAATTTTTACAATTTTTAAATCATGTGCTGAAGAAGTTAGCAAAATTTATAGTTCAAATAAGAAAATGACTAGACTTACTGATGAAGAAAAAGATCAATACAAATAGAGCCACATCCTGCTTCATGTGTAATAAACAATTCACTGACCCAAACAACCCAAAAGTTCGCGACCATTGTCATCTACTAGGGACCTACCGGGGAGATGCCCATAGAAACTGTAATATTCAATACCAATTACCCGATGAACTAGTAATAATTTTCCATAATCTCTGCGGATATGACGCGTTTTTCTTAGTGCCCAAGCTGGGATATAATAAAAAACGAATAAATGTCATAGCCTCAAATTCCGAAAAATTCATCACGTTTACTAAACAAGTCAATAAAAAAATATCATTGCGCTTCCTGGATAGTTTCAATTTTCTATCAAAAAGCCTAGATGCCCTAGCCCAAAATTTGAATGATTTCAAATAATACCCAAGTTTTTTCAATGAAACCCAAGTTGATTATGTTAAGAAGAAGGGAGTGTTCCCTTACGAATATATGAATGGTTGGGATAAGTATAATGAAACCAAATTACCACCCAAAGAAGCTTTTTACAGTAAATTGAGGCATGCTCACATAACTGATGATGAATACGAACATGCAAAAAAAGTTTGGGGATGTATTCACATGCAAAAATATGGGTGAATATAATGATATCTATATGAAAGTTGACGTTCTTCTCCTAGCTGATGTTTTCAATCTTTCCGCGACATTACCCTGAAATCTCATGGTCTCGATCCTGTACATTATTTCACAGCCCCAATGATGACCTGGGATGCCATGTTAAAATGCACCCAGGTCAAGATTGAACTACTTACAGACTACAATCAGATTTTGATGGTCGAGTCAGGCATCAGAGGAGGGTTAGTCCAAGTATCAAGAAGAATGGCTGAAGCAACAACCAAATGGTAGAGGGCTACGACCCAAGTAAGGATACAACATTTTAGCCTATCAAGACTGCAATGCTCTGTACTCCACTGCTATGTAGGCCTCTACCAATTGGCGAGTTTTCATTCGTACCAGACCCTTATTCATTGAACCTTGACTCACTCTCCCCTGATGACCCATATGGCTACCTTCTTGACGTTTGCCTCGACTACCCAGATGAGCTACACGACATCATCATAACGACCTACCTTTCCTGCCAGAGAAGCTGGCTAGTGTTGGAGGAAAGTTGGTAGCTCATCTAGGTAGTCGAAGAAATTATGTAGTCCACTATATGGCCCTAAAACAAGCACTAGATCATGGTCTCAAATTGGTTAGAATAAATAGGCATTTGAAATTCAAGCAGTCGCAATGGTTAAAACCTTATATAGAATTGAATAATGAATTAAGAAAAAAGCAACAACTGATTTCGAAAAGGATCAATTTAAATTAT
>CM019182.2:53005710-53027563 GCA_009739505.2 Apolygus lucorum
ACTCTCCATGGTTTTCCATAAACTGCGTTATTATATAATTTAAATTGACTTTTCGAAATCAGTTGTTGCCTTTTTTCTTAATTCATTATTCAATTCTATATAAGGTCTTAACCATTGCGACTGCTTGAATTTCAATGCCCTATTTATTCTAACCAATTTGAGACCATGATCTAGTGCTTGTTTTAGGGCCATATAGTGGACTACATAATTTCTTCGACTACCTAGATGAGCTACCAACTTTCCTCCAACACTAGCCAGCTTCTCTGGCAGGAAAGGTAGGTCGTTATGATGATCGTGTAGCTCATCTGGGTAGTCGAGGCAAACGTCAAGAAGGTAGCCATATGGGTCATCAGGGGAGAGTGAGTCAAGGTTCAATGAAGAAGGGTCTGGTACGAATGAATGAAAACTCGCCAATTGGTAGAGGCCTAGACATAGCAGTGGAGTACAGAGCATTGCAGTCTTGATAGGCTAAAAATGTTGTATCCTTATTGGGTCGTAGCCCTCTACCATTTGGTTGTTTGCTTCAGCCATTCTTCTTGATACTTGGACTAACCCTCCTCTGATGCCTGACTCGACCATCAAAATCTGATTGTAGTCTGTAAGTAGTTCAATCTTTGACCTGGGTGCATTTTAACATGGCATCCCAGGTCATCATTGGGCTGTGAAATATGTACAGGATCGAGACCATGAGATTTCAGGGTAATGTCGCGGAAAGATTGAAAAACATCAGCTAGGAGAAGAACGTCAACTTTCATATAGATATCATTATATTCACCCATATTTTTGCATTTGAATACATCCCAAACTTTTTTTGCATGTTCATATTCATCATCAGTTATGTGAGCATGCCTCATTTACTGTAAAAAGCTTCTTTGGGTGGTAATTTGGTTTATTATACTTATCCCAACCATTCATATATTCGTAAGGGAACACTCCCCTCTTCTTAACATAATCAACTTGGGTTTCATTGAAAAACTTGGGTATTATTTTGAAATCATTCAAATTTTGGGCTAGGGCATCTAGGCTTTTTGATAGAAAATTGAACTATCCAGGAAGCGCAATGATATTTTTTTTATTGACTTGTTTAGTAAACGTGATGAATTTTTCGGAATTTGAGGCTATGACATTATTCGTTTTTTTATTATATCCCAGCTTGGGCACTAAGAAAAACGCGTCATATCCACAGAGATTATGGAAAATTATTACTAGTTTCATCGGGTAATTGGTATTGGAATATTACAGTTTCTATGGGCAGCTCCCCGGTAGGTCCCTAGTAGATGACAATGGTCGCGAACTTTTGGGTTGTTTGGGTCAGTGAATTGTTTATTACACATGAAGCAGGATGTGGCTCTATTGTATTGATCTTTTTCTTCATCAGTAAGTCTAGTCATTTTCTTATTTGAACTATAAATTTTGCTAACTTCTTCAGCCACATGATTTAAAAATTGTAAAAATTTCTCTATAGCATCTTCACCCCTATATAGAAATATATCTTTTGGCAGATTGTCACTAATAGGTGAAAATTCTTCTTGGATATGAATGTACGCACATGCTGAGGTGGGAATGTGAGTATTGTAGGGAAGAGTGTACGATTTCTCCGGGCTTGGTGGACAGTTATGAATGTCATCACACATACATTCAAAATCAGCATACACAACATAAGGAACCCTCATCGAACGCCCCACTTCTCAAATTCAACGTAAGTTTATTTTCGGAATTTTAGGAAGAGCAGGTTTATTGGAATTACAAAGATTATCGTGAGCTTTGATGTCACCAGAGTTATCAGTTTGTTTGAACCAAAGGCACCTTTTACAGAGGTTAATGCGTCCCTTTTTCTTACTTATCTGTGATTGAACCAACTTATTAAAATCTTTGATACATACGTAGTGGTTATTGAGTACTTCTCCCGTCTCTGACTTTTTTTTCCAACAATAACAAATCCCTATGGTCCTCCAATTCCTGCTCAACAATTTTCTTTGGATACACATTATCATTTTCGTCCAATTTAAAAACGTTAATTGAGATAATATTGATTTTTTCAAATTTTCTGATGTCGTTCATTGTGGTGGGAAATCTAATACATTCAAAATTATACCTATGATTCAGGTTACCATACGTGGACACTCTTTGGGGCTTCCTATCAACTAAATTTGCTAGTACGGCGTACTTAAAACAAAAATTGTCCGAATTCATAACATTAACACAGGCCTTTCTATTCAGGATTTTCTTGGGAAGTTCGATGTACATGCCGCCACGAAGCGGGAATAATTTGTTTATTCTTACTCTGATACCATAAATTACTCCCAATTTCCACCCACTTTTCTTGATTTCAAGTTCAGAAAGTTCATTATTCAAACTAGCACCCATCGATTTGAGGATTGAATCAATTTCGTTTTCATGTAACAATATCTCGTTTTTGACTTTAAGGTTACAATCCATTTCCTCTCCTAACGAGTTGGTGACTTGAATATCAACAAGTAGATTGAATTTAATCGCACCATGTTCAGCCAGAGATGTTTTCAGAATTTTTATCAATTTGGGTCTAATATCGATAAGGAATGATGGCAAGTCGAGGGCATAATTAGATTGTATGAAGTAAGATGCTATGCGATTGAGGAATGCTGAGTTGTACGGAATTATTTGGTCATCATCGGGGGCATTTACAAATATTGACCTACGCTTGGATCCCCTCTATTACGAATAGTATTAGTAATTGTTGTACAATAATTGTAGTGTGTGGCATAGAGGTGAGCATTCATAAATCGTGCACCACACTTGTCACACTCTAAATCTAAGTAACAATCAAGTTCATGAACCAATCGCACAGTATTGTCATCAAAAAATTGTCCACATTCTGGTGCAGAAAATCCCGTACATGTAAGGCTTGCTCGTGGGTTTCTCTCTCTTCCCTCGAAACAAAATCCATTCCACAATATGCACACACGGTTGTCAAAGAATGTGGCTCCATCATCAATGGGAGGTGTGTTCCTCTTTTTGGCAGGAGAAGGTGAACACAAATCAGTATGAGTCTGTTCATGTGCTACTTTCTCCTCTATTGAAGGAAAGTACTTCCCACAGTGGCCACACAAATTGGAAAACAAGGATTCATTTTCATCCAACGATGAAGGGGATGCAGGTCTTTTCATGTTTTCACTTCTACCCAGTCCACATCTCATTTCATGCTTTATCAATTCATTGGCACATTGGAATACCCTCTTACAGAAAGAACAGGCTCTTGAATTACACGCCATCACAAAAGACTAAGATCAAAACTCTACGTTGCAAGCAAGAGAAAAAATCGAAATGAATTTGTTAGGTGAACAAATATGTGAGTGTCAATTTAGTTCAAATTGAGAAATGGACAGATTAAATTTTATCAAAGTTGATAAATTAGAACAAATTTGGAAACTAAACAAAATTTCAAGAGAAAAATGCAAAATAAACTGAATTTAAATCAAACTAAAAAAATTCCGTATGAAATGATTCACGAAAAGAAAAAAACAATCAAGTGATTGAGACAAAAAAGAATAATAACAAAATTTTCAACCAACGGATTGAAAAAGAAAAAACTTCAGAAAAGTAGCTAATAAACAAAAATTGTTTCAGAAAAACCAAAACAACAAAATAATTACGAAATTATTTACAAAATAGAAAAAAAAAACCAATCAAGTAATTGAGACAAAAAAAAAAAATAATAACGAAATTTTCAACCAACGGATTGAAAAGAAAAAAACTTCAGAAAAGTATTGAACGGAAATTGCTCTAAAAACCAAAACAACAAATAATTACGGAATTATTTACAAAATAGAGGGAAAAAAAAAAACACAATCAACTGATTGAGGAAAAAGAAAGAATAATAACAAAATTTTCAACCAACGGATTGAAAAGAAAAAAATTTTAGAAAAGTATTGAACTAAAACTGATTTAAAAAACCAATAACCAAAACCAAGACAAAAAAAATTAATTTTTATGAAATTACTTACAGAAAGAAAAAAAATGACAATCAACTGATTGAGAGAAAAAAAAAAAGAATAGTAACAAAATTATCAATCAACAGATTGAAAAGAAAAAATTACTTCAAAAAGTTAGCTAATAAACAAAAAATTGTTTTAAAAAACCCAGACAACAAAAAAATAATTACGAAATTAATTTCAAAATAGAAAAAAAAACAATCAACTGATTGAGAACAAAAAAAAACTTATCAATGGTCAAACTTGAACGAAAAAAAAAACCAATCAAGTGATTGGGGAAAAAAAAAGAACTAATCAAGGTCAAACTTGATTTTAAAAAAAGAGTGGGTTTTGGGGGAGAGGTAGATCTAAATTGCAAACCAGGAGGTAAAGGAATGAGGTTTCTCACTTATCCCAGAGGAGCAGGGGACGATAGCTGAAGAGCGGGTCTGGAGCTGAAGAGCAGGTCTGGAGCTGAAGAGCAGGTCTGGAGCTGAAGATGAGAGCTGGAGTTTGAAGGAGAGCACTGGAAAACTAGTGAACACTACAAAAGCACGAGCAAGAGTGGGAGGAGGAGAGGAGGAGCAGCTCCTTATATAGGGTGGGAATGGAGGGGGGTAGTTCCTTCGAGAAGGTATACAATGCGGTTAAGAAGGATAACCCTAAAAATGCGTACTGAGAAGGAATACTTCATCACGGAGAAGTAATTACATGAATAAAGTTTGATAGGGGGTGTTTGACTATAGGCATTGAGAAGGAATACAATTTCATTGAGAAGGTATAGAATTCTGTTTAGACGGATAAATTTAAAAATTACCTACCTACTGAGAAGGAATACTTAATTCACAGAGAAGTAATACAAGAAAAAAGTTTGAATTGGAGTGGAGTTTGACTCCAGGCATTGAGAAGTTATAGCATTTTGTTAAGAAGGATAAGCTCAAAAATTACCTACCTATTGAGAAGGAATACTTATTAACAGAGGAGTAATACAAGAAAAAAAAAGTTTGAATTGTTGGGGTTGTTGACTGAAGGTGCATTCAGAAGGAATACAATTTCATTGAGAAGTTATTGAATTCTATTAAGAAGGATAACCTTAAAAATTACCTACCTAATGAGAAGGAATACTTATTCACAGAGAAGTAATACAAGAAAAAGTTTGAATTGGAGTGGAGTTTGACTCCAGGCATTGAGAAGGAATACAATTTCATTGAGAAGTTATAGAATTTTGTTAAGAAGGATAAGCTCAAAAATTACCTACCTATTGAGAAGGAATACTTATTCACAGAGAAGTAATACAAGAAAAAAAAAGTTTAATTGTTGGGGTTGTTGACTGAAGGTGCATTCAGAAGGAATACAATTTCATTGAGAAGTTATTGAATTCTATTAAGAAGGATAACCTTAAAAATTACCTACCTAATGAGAAGGAATACTTATTCACAGAGAAGTTATACACAAATTAATTTGACCTTGGGGGTGGTGGGTGGTGGGAGGGGGAAAGGGGGGTGGTTGATCTTGGGTATATAAGGGGCTGCTCTTGGAGGCGGCTCTTCATTCTGCTCCTGCCCTTCAAGATGATCAACTCTCTCTCATCTCAACTCAACGCAGCCAACAACCAGAACAACGGAATCTGCCGTCTGTCAGACCTTCGCATTGGAGTTTCCTACGAAGTGGTCTCATTTCAAAGATTGCAAAGTCGGTTTGGTGACACTATCGTGGCTTCATTGATCCCCATTGGCTGTCTTCAAGAAGCTTCCATTAGAGTCTTCCTACCAAAACGGTTCAACGACGTACTCACCGAGGACGAAATTCAGAAGTACAACAACAAGGTCATCAGATCAGTCAACCTCATCTACAGAGGCCTTGTCAACAGACAGCACGACTTGCAATTTGTGTGAAAGGTAAGTTATAATTTACCGCATTCAAATTATGAGTTTCATCCATATTCAACTATCGTAAATATAAATGTTTCATCGGAACTTTTCAGATGGCTTCTTCCAGTAAGCAGTGTTCAATTTGTGGTGCCAACTTTGTCACAGTAAAGAGCATGCCAGCTCCACGAATTATCCTGCACTCGGGCCTCTCCACAGGAAAGATCGCCCAGTCCTGCTTCTCCATCAATGTGGGTTACAAATAACGAATTCTCAACGCCATCCACTAATGAAGAGGAGTACTCTGACCCCATGAATAAGGTAGATTCAGTTTCATAGATACTTTCAAGTACCAATTTTAATTTTTACTGCTTACTTACATAATTTTTATGGTCATTTTCCAGACGTATGCTGTGATGCCATCTTCCAGAGAGTCGCCTCCCAGGAAGAAGATGAAAACTTACAGCCCATCTCCTACTCCCTCGTTTGAAGACTACTCTGTCGTCGAATACCCATACCTTTCTCCCTCATACCTTCTTCTGCATCTACTACCTCCATCTCCGTCCGTTGATAGATACTCACCAGTACCAGAAGACGACCAGCCGCTATTGAACAACAGCTTAGATTCAGGGTTTCTTTCGTGGTGTTCCCAATGTTTAACTGACCACGAACACTAATTTTTCTATTCTATTTCATTGTATCGTTTATTCTTGAATTAAAATTTTTCATCGGTCCTTTGGAGGACCAACAAGTTCAATTTATACAAGAGAAGGAAAGACTGAATAAAAATAATTATTAAAAAAAGTGTGTGATTTCGTAAAGAATAAGTTTTTTCATCGGTCCTTTTGAAGACCAACATGTTAAATTTACATAAAAGAAGAGCTTAGTTGGAAATTCCAACGACCAAGAGGGTCGAACAATGTTACTAATTGAATCTTAATGGTAAAGAAATTAGTTGTACTTACCTTAGATCCTTTGAACTGTCCTTTTCAGGACAACAAATTTCAGTACAAATTTCTCTTAGTTGTACTGACCTTACTTTGAAACTTAAAATAGAGATTGAAACATGATTACAAGGTAGGATAGATCGACCATAGTGCCATCTAGTTAACCTATCATGAAGCTCCATTCTCAACCTAGCTTAAATTATAGTTTTTACCTTATGGCATTGGTAGTTAGGGTGAGAATGAGGGGTGAGAGTGAGGGGGAGTTTGTGGGGTATATGGGGGAGTGTGTGGGGGTATGTATGGGGGAATATGTGCGGTAGGTGTGAGGGAGTATGGGTGAGTGTGTTAGGAAGTATGGGTGAGTGTATGAGGGAGTATGTGGGGTAGTGGGTAGGGGTAAGTATGGGGGAGTATGTGGGGTAAGTTTGGGCGAGTATGGGGGAATATGTGGGGGTAAATTTGGGGGAGTACGTGGGAGTATGGGGGAATATGTGGGGGTAAATTTGGGGAGTACGTGGGAGTACGTGGAGAGGGATATATGGGGTACGTGTGGGGGAGTATGGGTGAGTTGATAGGAACGAGTCGGGGGGGGGGGGGGAGTGAGGAGTAAGGGGCGAAAGGCGTACGGGGGGTAGAGGTTAGAGGCGGTAGGAGTAAAGGGGCGCAGGAGTATGGGGGCGGGAGAAGGGGGCGGAAGGAGTAAGGGGCGGGAGGAGTACGGGGGAGGGGAGAATAAGGGGGCGGGAGGAGTACGGGTCGGGAGGAGTACGGGGGCGGGAGGAGTACGGGGGCGGGAGGAGTACGGTCGGAGGAGTACGGGCGTGAGGAGTACGGGTCGGGAGGAGTACGGGGCGGGAGAGTACGGGGGGGTGGGAGGGCGGTGGCGGGAGGGGTCAGGGGTGGTGGGGTGGGTCAGGGGGTGGGATGGGGGGGGTAGGGGGAAAGGTCAAAGGTCGTAGTATTAATAGTTATGGGGGTAGACATACATTCTTCCTCTACTAAAGTTATTGTTTTTTTATAATTTTAAGTAGTATTGAATTTTTTGAATAGAATAAGACCACCCGGAGCTCTGTAGGACCAACCTTTCCCTCTCCATGGAACTTATGATAAATCAGAAACACGAAAATGAATCGCCATATGGTCTAATCTCCATGCAAATTTCAGCTGGCCAAATGCGATCGCCGTTCGTTTCTTCGAGTTGTAATCAGTTTTGCGTCCTCAGCAAACCGGCAATGAAATTTCCTAATGAAGGCCACCCACAGCTCTTCATTTCTCCAAATTGAGTGTTACGCTTTTATTTATACAAAATAACTTAGATTGTGCGGCAAACATATGTTTGTGTTTGTGACAATGGCAATGATGAGTTCTTTTGCAGGTGGGTGATCTATACATCCAGATAATAAACCTTTGTGTAATAATTTGCAGCGTTTTTCTTCTTTTAATTTTTTCAAAATTTCCATGAATCCACCGCTGTTTTATTTGATGTTTATGAGAAGGTGTAAGAAAAAGGTTATAGAAATGCAAAATTATAGGAACAAGAGTTTTTATGTTTTTATTGCTTTTTTTGTTGGGAATAAATAGTGGAGATCAATAAAATTTAGTGGATGAGGGTGGCGCCAAGAGGAGCAGCCCTGAGTCCGAGGGGAGAGGCGAGTCCAAGAGGGGCGGCTCTGAGACCAAGAGGAGAGGCGAGTCCAAGAGGGGCGGCTCTGAGACCAAGACCGACGGGAGCGGCGTGAGCGACGACTGGGGCGGCCTTGACGACGGCGGCGCCGGATTTGCTGACGACGGCGTTGAATCCGTTGACGGGGTCGGCGGTGTAGTCGACAGTCCTGATGGAACCGTCGGGTTCAACGAGGGAGTACTGGCCCTGGACGACGTCTCCGTTACGGGATTCGTGCTGGGATTTGGAGTCTCCGGTGAGGGCGTCCTGGATGTCGTAGGCGTAGCTGTACTGTGGGTTGGGGTCGTACTCGTCGGCGACGACGGTCTTGGCGATGGCGGGGGCGGCGAGGCCGATGGCGCGGGGAGCCAGACCGATGGCGGGGGCGGCGAGGCCGATGGCGCGGGGAGCCAGACCGTAACCGATGGGTGCACCTGGTGCCAGAACGGCGGGGGCACCGATTACTCCAGCCTTAGCAACGGCCACGAAGGCGGCGAGAACGACAAACTGCAAAACGTATTGTGTAAATCAAAATAAAATTGTATAAAATGAAAATAATTTATAATCACACCTACCACCACCACTACAACCTATCAGTGTACCTATTTCTTTTTTCGATCTCCCCTCAAAGACAAATTGTCTTTTGTGACGGAAAAAACACGCCATGAATTTTTAAAAAAAATTTTAAAAATAAATCAATTAAATTTATTGGGGAGGACGCCCAAGACTCACCCGACGCGGCACAGTACTGAGAGTATGTGTGAAAAATCGAAAAAACGACCGTCTATTAGTATTGGAAAGGAGTGCAAGAACCTGTCCCCAGATGGTCTTTGAGCACGTTTAAATAGGTTTCCTGACCTCACAAGCCTCTTACGGATCATCTTGATCAATTTCTCTGCATAATGGGTAAGATACTCGATAAAATTGTGTATGGTGAGCTGAACTCGTACGTCGAAAAGCACGATCTTTTAGATGCTTGTCAGTCAGAGTATAGAACAGGATTTAGCATGGAACCTGCCCTAATAAAAGTTCTTGATGATGTGCGGAAGGGTATAGATAAGAAAAAGGTAACCATCATGGTCATGGTCGACTTCTCCTCCGCGTTCGATCTTCTAAGGAAAGAAATCCTTTTGGCCATTCTTGGCTCCATAAGGGTCCAAAGAAATTTATCATTGTGGTTGGATTCCTGCTTATCCGGCCGACAGCAATGTGTAAAGGACCAAGAAATTCATTTTCAGCCTGGAGAGATATCAAATTAGGTAGTCCCCAAGGGTCCGTTCTTTCAGCACTTATGTTTATAGTATACGTTAGAACAATGCCAACAATCTTTTCCGAAGGAACGCGACATAAGATGTATGCTGACGATTTGCAGTTTTATCGGACCTGCGGTGTTGCTGAAATCAATCAAACTGTCGACCTCATCAACCAAAATAATAAGCTTGCCAAGTGGTGTTCTGATCCTGGCATGAAAGTCAATGAATCCAAAACCAAAGTGATGATACTCGGATACACCGAAATTCTAACTAAGGTCAATCTCTCACACACTCCAAAAGCCGTGTATTGTTCCACTGAATTGGAGTTCGTCCAAGAAATGAAAAACCTCGGAATAGTGGTACAAAACACACTAGCCTGGGACACTCAAGTGACTAATATGTGCATTTCGGTCTTCAAGAGCTAACTAAGACGAGTCGCAGTGGATTTCCCTGTTCAAGTGCGAAAGCAATTAGCACAGTCACTGATTCTTCCCATATTCGATTATCAATCAATCAATCATTTTTTTATTTGCTATAAACATAACATGTATGAGCAATGGTCGGTAACTTATTCTAAATACAATAAAAGAAGAAAACAAAAACATAGAAAAGAGAACAACAAACAAAGTAATGAACAAAACAAGTAGCGGAACTAGCGAAATTCAAAATTACCAACATCCTGCAAAAACTCACCAAAACTATAAGGAGCTAGCTGGATCAAGTATTTTTTAAGCTGTGACCTGAATGATCCAAGAGCAGTCTTTTCTAATTATAAAATTTAATTCCCCACCAGGTGTTGCCATTACAAGTAGTCTTAATTCTATGAAAAGGAAGACAGAGGTCTTGCTTATGCCGTGTAGGGTAAACATGAGCGGGGATAAGGTAGTCATTGACATTATTCCTAACGTAACAGAGGCTATCTAAAATGTAGGCAGCTGGGATTGTTAAAACTCCTAGTTGCTTGTAAGCTGGCCTACAGTCATCCTGGTAATTCAAGTTAGCGACGACTCTAACCGCTTTCCTTTGGCACCCAAAGATGGCAGATGACGAAGCAGAATGGCCCCAACTCAGTATGGCATAAACCGCCCTACTCTGGAAACATGCGTGTAAGGCTGCAAGCACAGCAGATTCTGAGATCCTTTCAGAAAGGCGCCTCAAGAGAAAAATGTACTTGTTGAGGCAAGCTTCGAGTTGCGCGCAATGGGGTTTCCAGTTCAGCTTTGGGTCAAGAACTACACCAAGAAACTTCACTTCCTCTAGGTTTTTGTGTAGACTGGACAAATCCCTTAATCCGAAGTGCATGACATAAGTTTTGTCCTCATTTATCGAGAGTCTGTTTGCTGAAAACCAGTTAGACACTGCATCAAGAGATGCCTTTTCATCTTCACACAGTGACGAAAGCTGTGTGCCCCTTGACAGCAGAGAAGTGTCATCTGCGAACAATATAGGAGGAGTTTGGAGGCTTTGTGGCAGGTCATTTATAAAAATAAGGAATAATATTGGCCCCAAAACAGATCCTTGTGGAACACCATACGTGACAGGGAGGAAATTAGACAAATCACCTGCGTGACGCACTGCCTGGTATCGATCCGTAAGATAACTATCTATCATAGAAATGGCATTGACAGGAAAATTATACTTTGAAAGTTTTCTAAAAGAATTGGGTGGGAAATGCAATCAAAGCATTCAGCAACATCAACAAAAGTTGCTGAAGAAAATTCACCACATTCAAACGAGGCCGTTACAAAATCAGTTAGTTTCAGAATGGCATCATTTGTGGACCGACCATTTCGAAAACCGAACTGAACTGAACTGAATAAGTCGTACCTTTCAAAATATCTGTTAAGTTCCAGTTTTTAGAGACTTTTCAAATACTTTTGACAGTGCTGGGAGTTTTGAAATAGGTCTATGGTTCGACGGTAAGTCACGTTCACCTTTTTTGAAGAGTGGAATCACCTCAGAAACCTTCAGTACCGAAGGAAAGTGCCCGTTATAAATTGACTCGTTGATGAGGTGGGTGAGAGGAAACACCAGCCCAAGTGCAGCCTGTTTCAACATGTTGGTTGAGATACCATATATAATATATATTATATATTATTATATTGATATTATCAATGCCATTAGAGTTTTTGAGACTTTTAATGGTATTTAAAATCATTTGAGATTCAAAGTATGAGAATTCGAATGGTGGAACTGCTGATGAAAAGGGCACTTCAGCTGCGACATGAAGAGTGAAGATATGGATCGCCTACAAAAAGCGCAAAATGCAGTGGTGAGATTCGTGTTGCGAGTAACACTTGATGAGCGTGTGACGCCACATTTTAAATCGCTGGGATGGCTTGAAATATCCGACCGGAAAAAGCTACAAATTGCCATCATGATGTTTTAAAGTAATAAAATTCAAAAGACCCGAGTATCTCCACGAGCAATTTGTATTAATGTCCAGTGTCCATCTAGAGACACGAGAAATAAGGATAACCTTATGCAGATCCCTATTCATAGGACTGCAATCGTGAATCGTTCCTTCATTATACAAGGTATAAAATTTTTAATGAACAAAATTTGTTCATTAAAAATTTTTATACCTTGTATAATGAAGGAACGATTCATTTAATGAATATGTTTGATGTAAATAGAACAACAGAAACCTTTAGAAAAGTGATGAAAAAAAAAAGTCTGCCAAGTTGGGTGGACAGTATAGCTTCCTCACTCATTGTAACATGGACGTATAGAACTATTTATATTTTCAACGTAGAATTTTATTTAGCGGTCCACCGTCTTGGACCTAACCCACACAATCCCTGAAAATTTCATCGAAATTGGTTGAATAGTTGCGGAGTTTTGGTTGTAACAATAAATTTAAAGTTCGCGCATGCGCAGCGGCTATTGCTTGACCAATTTGATTGAAACTTATAGGGTGTCTCTTAGAAGTTAGTCCCTAACTAACCTCCAAATTTGAGCAAAATCGGTTCATAAGAAACCGAGAAACCGAGGTTCCAGGAAATTCACGTTTGCGCATGCGCACTCGCTCCTATTGGTCCGAAGCTGCTGAAATTGATAGGGGACCGTCTAAGACCTAACCCGCACAATTCCTGAAAATTTCATCAAAATCGGACCACAGGTTAGTATAGTTTTGCCCGGGACAAGGATTGACCACAGACAGACAGACACGGAACCAAAATTGTTCGGGAAGCTCTAAAACGCAAAAAGCAAGTGGAAATTTTGATTTTGGAGGACATTTTTTTTCACTTCTTTCACGAATACAAAGCTTCCCTACCTTCCAAGGAACCAAAATGTTATTACTTAGATAAGTATTAAATAATTATAAGCAATAGCATATAGTAATAATGATAATAGTAATGATGATACATTAAAAATCAAAATCTTATTTATTTTAGTGCAGAAGTGTATTTTTTCTATTTAAATTACGATTGTAAGAGGATTTGTTTTGTATATTTATAGCCAGGGAAGGTGGAAGATAGGGCCTTATGGCCCTAACCTTCCCTGGTGGTTAAATAAACCAATCAATCAATCATCAGAGTTCACCGATCATTTATGTTAATAACTCATTTCGCCCAAAACGCTAACGATGAACTGCCTGCTCATTAAGAGTGCGGATACCGTCATATCAACAAGTTGGGGTCTTATTGCTCTTCATGACGAGTCACGGCATAAGTATGTGCTTTATTCACGTTTTTTTAATAATTTTGGTTTATTATTTTCAATAATGAACCTTTGGAATCGACCAAGAAAAAAAAATTTTTAACACCCCCTCAAAATTGGATGGTTTACGTTTCAAGGTACGTAGAATCCAAAATTCGAATAGAAATTTGGCCGTCTGTCCGCGGCACTTTTGCCACTTAGCATTGACCGATTTTGATGAAATTTGGTATGTAGGCTCCATTTGGGGTCTAGTTGTGCCCCGAAGCTTTTGGTTGATGTAGGTCACTTCTAAGGGTTCAAATTTGAATTTTTAAATTTTGAAAACGCCCTAACTCGAAAAATTTCGATATAAAGGTATTGTTTTTCCTTCAATTTAAAATTCTATCGAATTTTTAGAATTTTTTGAGACCACGCGGAGCTCTGTAGGACGAACCGTTCGCTCGCTACGAGAATTTAAAGTTTGGACGTACGAGAAATCAGAAACATGAGTGTGAATCGCAAAAGAGGCCTAATCTCCGTTCAAATTAAAGCTGACCGAAATACGATCGACGTTTTTCTTTATGTTGGATGGTTGGTAGCTTTGCAGACGAGTGATCTATAGAAAAATAATAAACCATTGTGTAATAATTTGCAGCGTTTTGGATTCTACGTACCTTGAAACGTAAACCATCAAATTTTGAGGGGGTGTTAAAAATGTTTTTTTCTTGGTCGATTCCAGAGGTTCATTATTGAAAATAATAAACCAAAATCATAGGTATGAAGGTATATTTAACGTGTCACTCCAGACAATTAAGACATCCTCTTAATTGTATCGCAAAAATTTCAAGTTTTTTCTTTCAAACCGTTCATAGTAACAAACGAAAAGAGTTCTGTGGCCAAGAATTTTGACAATCCACGGTTTGAGGCAATTGCAGTATAGTTTCATTTTTTTTCTTTTTTTTTCAAAAACTCTCCTTAATCCTAATTAGACCATGGTGTCAATAGTGTCACCAAAGACATCTTGGGAATTCCACAGCTGTCCCATGATGTCACCAGATAAACTAGATTTAAATTGCAATTCATAAATTAATGGACAAAGCTGAATTTTTGAATAATTTTTTGTAATGTTACTACCTATAAGTCAAAAAATGATGTTATGATAAAAAAATTTTAAATGTTTTCTTCGATTTTTCTTTTGAGACTTCCATAGCTCGCAAAAAATTCAGCTCGAAAAAAAATGTAAAAAAAATTCTGGTCTAATAGGGTGTGCGCCTGGGTAGGAAAAACTGTTTATTGTTATTTTTAATCTAAGGTAGACCTCATTTTGGGAATTTTGGGACCAACCGCGACCTTCTAGCGTGAGTAGATCTTTTCCTATGATTTTTCAAAGTTTCGACCGTTTATGACGTCACAGTGGGCTGGGGGGTCCTGCCCAGGCAAGAGTTAAACAGAATAAGAAAGCGCGGCTAAAGCATGTTCCATGTTTCTTGAATTTTAACCGTAGGATCTAAGCGAAAAGCATCTGGGGGTTCAGGGGGGTTGCCCCCTGGGGGCCCGAAGTGCCGAGTTCTCAAATAAAAAATGTTTTGTTATACGAATATTCATTTCTGGAAAGGACATTTTCCGAGAGTTTTGTTTGAAGATTAAACAGCAATAAGGCAATTTTAGGGCCATAGATGAGTTTTGTACTTCAATGAACGAGTTGTTACCCAGCAAAGTCCAATAAGAATTACTGGTAATCACATTCTTTCCATTCAATGTTATGTTGATAAAAAAATCCTACGTTTCAGCAATTTGATCATGTTACACTTTCTTCTGCAAAAAAAATCTTAAAGCTAGGATTAATATTCACTTCACATCACTATGAAATTCACCGTAACACAGAAATCACTCCGTACCTTGAAAGCCATGTTGGTGGATGACACTGACTCCGTTGGTGCAGTCTGTGTCTTTTATACGGGGCAGAACGCCCCTTCTCGGCCTGCAGTCTCACGCAACACTCGCAAATTCAAAGTCAGCTGAGGACAAACGAGCCCAACCCTCCCCAGCCGAGGCGATCCAATTAAATCCGGTTAAATTTTCGGTCAAGAAAACACCTCACTACTAAATTTGTCAACCCATTTTTAGACGCAAACTAAAGATTTTTATATACATAATTCTTGGTTTATCATTTTCATTAATAACCCTTTGGAATCGAGCAAAAAACATTTTAACCCCCCCTCCCACTCAAATTTGATGTTTCACGTTTCAAGGTACGTAGAACCCAAAACCGAATGAAAAATTTCCCGTCCGTCTGCCATACGCGGCACTTTTCTTAGCAACACGGGACCGATTTGGTTCAAATTTGGTATGTAGGCTCCATTTGGGGTCTAGTTGTGCCGCGAAGCTTTTGGTTGACGTCAGTCACTTCTAAGGGGTGAAAATTGAGGGTTGAAATTTTCAAGAGTGCCCTAGCTCGAAAACTCTCGCAATAAAGGTATATTGTTTTAACCAATTTTAAATAGTACCTATTGAATTTTTTAAAAATTTTGAGACCACCCGGAGTTTTGCAGGACAAAACGATCGCTCCCTACGAGTACTTAGAGGTACGTAGAATCCAAAAATCGAATAAAAACGCTGCAAATTATTACACAATGGTTTATTATTGGTTTATTATTTTCAATAATGAACCTTTGGAATCGACCAAGAAAAGAAAAATTTTAACACCCCCTCAAAATTTGATGGTTTACGTTTCAAGGTACGTAGAATCCAAAAATCGAATAAAAATTTGGCCGTCCGTCCGCCGTACGCCGTCCGCCGTACGCGGCACTTTTGCCACTTAGCATTGACCGATTTTGATGAAATTTGGTATGTAGGCTCCATTTGGGGTCTAGTTGTGCCCCGAAGCTTTTGGTTGATGTAGGTCACTCCTAAGGGTTCCAAAATCAATTTTGAAATTTTTGAAAACGCCCCTAACTCAAAAATTTCGATATAAAGGTATTGCTTTTCCTTCAAATTGAGATTCTATAGAATTTTTAGAATTTTTTGAGACCACGCGGAGCTCTGTAGGACAAACCGTTCGCTCCCTACGAAAATTTAAGGGTTTATATTGAAATATATATATATATAAATCAAAACACGAGTGTGAATCGCAAAAGAGGCCTAATTTCCGTTCAAATTAGAGCTGACCGAAATGCAATCGATGGTTGGTGATTTTGATTTTTTTTTTATTTTTTCGATTTTTTTTTGGATTTTTTTATTTTTTGATTTTATTTTAATTTTTTTATTTTTCTCTTCATATTGGATGGTTGGTGATTTTGTAGACGAGTGATCTATATAAAAATAATAAACCGTTGTGTAATAATTTGCAGCGTTTTTTTATATAGATCACTCGTCTGCAAAGCCACCAACCATCAAACATGAAGAAAAACATTGATTGCATTTCGGTCGGCTAACACTTGAAAGGCGATTAGGCCACTTTTGCGATTCACACTCGTGTTTCTGATTTATCGTACGGCCAAACTTTAAATTCTCGTAGTGAGCGAACGGTTTGACCTACAGAGCTCCGCGTGGTCTCAAAAAATTCTAAAAATTCTACAGAATCTTAAATTGAAGGAGAAACAATACCTTTATATCAAAATTTTTGAGTTAGGGCGTTTTCAAAATTTCAAAATTCATTTTGGAACCCTTAGAAGTGACCTACATCAACCAAAATCTTCGGGGCACAACTAGGCCCCAAATGGAGCCTACATACCAAATTTCATCAAAATCGGTCAATGCTAAGTGGCAAAAGTGCCGCGTACGGCGGACGGCGGACGGACGGCCAAATTTTGGTTTATTATTTTCAATAATGAACCTTTGGAATCGACCAAGAAAAAAAATTTTTAACATCCCTCAAAATTTGATGATTTACGTTTCAAGGTACGTAGAATCCAAAAATCGAATAAAATTTTGGTTGATGTAGGTCACTCCTAAGGGTTCCAAAATCAATTTTGAAATTTTGAAAACGCCCTAACTAAAAAAATTTCGATATAAAGGTATTGTTTTTCCTCCAAATTGAGATTCTATATAAAATTTTTAGAATTTTTTGAGACCACGCGGAGCTTTGTAGGACAAACCGTTCGCTCCCTACAAAAATTTAAGGGTTTATATTGAAATATATATATATAAATCAAAACACGAGTGTGAATCGCAAAAGAGGCCTAATCTCCGTTCAAATTAGAGCTGACCGAAATGCGATCAATGGTTGGTGATTTTGATTTATTTTTTTAATTTTTTTTTTTTATTTTTTTTATTTTTTTTTTTTTATATTTACTTATTTATTTTTATTCTTCTCTTCATATTGGATGGTTGGTGATTTTGTAGACGAGTGATCTATATAAAAATAATAAACCGTTGTGTAATAATTTGCAGCGTTTTATTCGATTTTTGGATTCTACGTACCTTGAAACGTAAACCATCAAATTTTGAGGGGGTGTTAAAATTTTTTTTTTCTTCGTCGATTCCAAAGGTTCATCATTGAAAATAATAAACCAAAATTTGGCCGTTGTCCGCCTCTGTAGGACAAACCATTCGCTCACTACGAGAATTTGAAGTTTGGACGTAAGATAAATCAGAAACACGAGTGTGAATCGCAAAGGAGGACTAATCTCCGTTCAAATTTTAGCTGACCGAAATGCGATCGATGTTTTTCTTCATGTTGGATGGTTGGTGGCTTTGCAGACGAGCGATCTATATAGAAAAATAAAAAATAATAAACCATTGTGTAATAGTTCGCAGCGTTTTTGTAATAGCAACAAGTTCAAATGAAATAATGAACTGAAAACGCGATTCCGCGACGAAAGATCTCTGTTAGCAATCATTATTAAATTTCCATTAGAAAGAACTCCCTATTTCATCGAGTTGAGTGCGAAGCGTTGTTTCTTTAAAATAAACTCGATTGTGAAGTATGTATTCGTAGGAAGATAGTACTTATGGTTGGTAGGTAGTGACAATGGCAAAGCTGTGTGCTCTGCAGTCCAGTGATCTATACAGAAAAATAATAAACCTTTGTTTTTTTATAATTTGCAGCGCTTTTTCTTTCGGCGCTGCTGAGCAATTCTGTGGGATACAGCTGACTCCTTGAAATCCAGTTCTCGGGTCTCCGAAGACGCATAACGAGGCGGCGAAAGAAACAAGGCCAGTGTCCGACCTTCACCTCGCCGGCGGCCTTACCCGCAGGAGCACGCCCACGCCCGCGCCCCTTGCGCCGAGCCAGTAGCCGTAAATTGAGTGCACCTTGATGAAAACAGAATGCAAGAACAAAGTCCCATTCGTGAAGCATGAGGAATGAGCGAATTTTCTAAGAAAATGTTTAGCTGAGTTTCAGCTATTTTGTTTTATTATTTTCAATACCTAATAAACTTTTGGAATCGAGCAAGAAAAAGTTAATTTCCTCAATTATTATTTTTTATCTATTTTAAAAATAAACATAAAATTTCTGTATCTCTCTCCTTCAAAATTTTTCTGAAGAAATGAATGAATGAATTTTGAATGAGAATGAATGAGAATGAATTTTGAAATTTTGAAAACGCCACAACTCAAAAACGTCTGTCAAGTGGGTGTGGCACATAGCTTCCTAGTATCCATAACCCGATTATATAGATGATCCAATGCATAGTAGTTAATCTCAAAACTTCAAAATAAGTTAATCTGTAACATCCCTGAAAATTTCATAGAAATCGGATGGAAAATGTAGAAGTTATGGCCGTTACAAGGAATTCACGTTTGCGCGTGCGCAGTGGCTACTATCAGTCCGAAGGTGGTGATTTTCATAGGGGACCATCTAAATACTAATCTGTAACATCCCTGAAAATTTCATTGAAATCGGATAGAAAATGTAGAAATTATGGACGTTACAAGGAAATTCACGTTTGCGCATGCGCAGTGGCTACTATCAGTCCGAAGGTGGTGATTTTCTTAGGGGACCATCTAAATACTAATCTGTAACATCTCTGAAAATTTCATTGAAATCGAATAGAAAATGTAGAAATTATGGACGTTACAAGGAAATTCACGTTTGCGCATGCGCAGTGGCTACTATCAGTCCGAAGGTGGTGATCTTCAATGGGGACCATCTACAACCTAATCCTCATAATCCCTGAAAATTTCATCGAAATCGGGTAGAGAAAGTGGAAGTTATGGCCGTTACAAGGAAATCACGTTTGCGCATGCGCAGTCGCTTCTATCAGTCTGGGGATGATGGTTTTCATAGGGGACCGTCTACACACCAACCCGCACAATCCCTGAAAATTTCATTGAAATCGGACAATAACTTCGTATAGTTATGCGCGTTACAAGGAAATCATGATAGACAGACAGACAGACAGACAGACACTGAACCAAAATTGTTCAGAAAGGTCTAAAACGCAAAATGCGAGTGAAAATTTTTATTTTGGAGAACTTTTTTTTTTCGTCCTTGAAAAGTGAAAACAAAACTTCCGCTACCTTGGTAGACTCGGAAGCAAAATTTTGATATAAAGGTACCTATTGTTTTTCATTCAATTTAAGATTCTATAGAATTTTTTGAATTTTTTGAAACCACGTGGAGCCCTGTAGGACAAACTGTTCGCTCCCTACGAGAATTTAAAGTTTTTACGTACGATAAATCAGAAACACGAGTGTGAATCGCAATAGAGGCCTAGGGCCGTATTCACAATACGCACTTAGTGGGGCTTTTCACTAAGTGAAGCCTGAAATCTCCACTTAGAGCCGTACTTTAGAGAAAACGCTATTCACAAACCGAACTTTAGAAGAAGCGTCACTTCAGCTCCACTTTACCGTAGCTGAACTTTCGTCAAGTTACACTTTCCGGGTAAGTTTTGCTCCTACCACACTTTACTGACCCTCAGTACAGCTTTTGACAAGAAGTGCGTCTATTTTGCTTGTTTCGACAGCCCTTTTACGAAGCTTTTCCGTTCGGATTTAAATGGAAAACGACTGTAGGATTATTTGCAGTATCTACGGAAAGGAGACGTGTACAAATTGTGCCAAGAAGGCGAAGAGAAAGCGAAAATGGATTCGAATGTTGGTCAGAAGACCTTCCGCGCACGTCACAGCTAAACAATTTCCTACTTTTCCTTTTTACAGCTACCTTTGAGCTATAATTGTGCTCAGTTCATTTCAATTTGAGGACATTATTGTTCAAGTGTCCAAAATGTTGTCAGATTTTTGTGAATTCTATTTCAAAGAACCAGTAGGTAAGCCCAAATTAACCTTCCAGTCGACCTTTCCTCAGTTTTCCATCAACGATCGTAAAACAATCCTTCCTAACCTAAATATTTCCTTTGTGAATATCAACAACTGATCTGAATTTACTATCCCTACACATCCTTGTAGACCTATCTAGTTATCTAACTGAGGCGGTCGTTCTGTCACTGGATTAAGAAGTCGAATGACAGAACACCCAGTGAAGTCAGTCGAATTCTTAATCCAGTGACAGAGCGATCGTTTTGTGCCTAGGATTCTCGAAATTTTTCATTTTCGAAACTTCATTATAAGAATGGAAAAGATTGGAACATTATTGTTTCAGACAGTCACTCAACTCACCTAATCACAGTTTCGGTTTTAGAGGAGGGCTGACAACGAACTCGAAAAGGAACAAGAAATCATGTACTTTCTTATCCAATTCAAAAATATGTCACTGCTACTATTTTTACTCAATTTCAATTATGTGATGAAGAATTTTAATAAATTTACCGGACCACTCAACTGGGTGTCATTATTCACAACTGACCATTTTCATGTACTAATTATTGTGTAATACCAATGGGTTTTCATCTACCTAAATAGAAAAATATATTAAGTTTCTTAGCTAGGAATTTATGGAATTCCTAGTTTGAAAGAGCCTTCAACTACCTAATCAAACCTAAAAATAGACAAATAGGTACTCCAGCATAATTATCCATATTTCAAAAAACAAAACTGGGAGGTAGTGGTGGGGGGGGGGAATGCGATCACTGAAAATTATAATAATTTGTGTATTTTCGAGTAAATTCACCGAATATTTCCAAAAATTGTTGATCTGTGACACCGTTAAATCTTATATTCATTTAACCAACCAAGGGTTAACCCTCCAATTCCCATAGCTCCATGGGAATTTTTTATTCAAAACATCTACTTTAAGGGACTCAAAAAAGGCAAAAAATGGATTGAATTTGATTTTTTTTAGTCTTGGTTAATAAATATGGTATGGTCCCCTACAGGGGACTTTGGGATTTAATGAAATCGCAGCTGTAAGGTTGTCACGAAACATAATGTTTTATTTCCTCATTACTCTTGTGGTAATTAGCTTGGGGACTAGGTGTAGAAATGATAATACAAATATCAAAATCAAAGATTATTCATTTTATGAAAATTACACAAACAATGCTGGTGGATACCCACTTGGCAAGCTCTCACATAAGTGTAGTGTGTTTCTTCCAAAGTTTACACTTTTTTAGCATATTTCACAGGTTTGTGTTTGATTATTCTTGTTCCACAAGGATCTCTTGGCACATTAGATATAGATGAG
>CM019182.2:53027663-53068859 GCA_009739505.2 Apolygus lucorum
CGCCGCTCCCGTCGGTCTTGGTCTCAGAGCCGCCCCTCTTGGACTCGCCTCTCCTCTTGGTCTCAGAGCCGCCCCTCTTGGACTCGCCTCTCCTCTTGGTCTCAGAGCCGCCCCCCTCGGACTTGCCTCTCCCCTCGGACTCAGGGCTGCTCCTCTTGGCGCCACCCTCATCCACTAAATTTTATTGATCTCCACTATTTATTCCCAACAAAAAAAGCAATAAAAACATAAAAACTCTTGTTCCTATAATTTTGCATTTCTATAACCTTTTTCTTACACCTTCTCATAAACATCAAATAAAACAGCGGTGGATTCATGAAAATTTTGAAAAAAAAAATGAAGAGAAGAAAAACGCTGCAAATTATTACACAAAGGTTTATTATCTATCTGTACAGATCACCCGCCTGCATAGAACTGGGCATTGCCATTGTCACAAACACAAACATATTTTTGCTGCACAATGGGGGGTGCGCCTTGATTTTTTTAGATTTTTAATCGAAAGTAGACTACATTCTGAGAATTTTGGCACCAACCGCGATCTTCTAGCGTGAGTAGATCTGTTTCTATTATTTTTCAAAGTTTCGACCGTTTATGACGTCACGCGCCCGTCTCGCCTGGGCGGGACCCCCCAGCCCACTGTGACGTCATAAACGGTCGAAACTTTAAAAATTCATAGGAAAAGATTTACACACTCTAGAAGGTCGCGGTTGGTATCAAAATTATCTGAATGAGGTCTACCTTAGATTAAAAATAACAATAAACAGTTTTTCCTACCCAGGCGCACACCCTATTAACGCTATTTTGAATAAATAAACTTGTCACACTCAATTTGGAGAAATGAAGAGTTTTGGGTGCCTACATTAGGAAATTTGATTACTGGTTTCTAAGGACGCAAAACTGAGTACAACTCGATGAAACGAACGGCGCATTTTGGCCAGCTGAAATTTGCACGGTGATTGGACCACTTCGGCGATTCATCTTCGTGTTTCTGATTTATCATAAGTTCCCTTGGAGAGCGAACGGTTGGTCCTACAGAGATCTGGGTGGTCTCATTCCATTCTAACAATTCAATACTGTCTTAAATTGATGGAAAAACAATAACTTTATAACAAAATTTCTTGAACCAAGGAGTTTTGAAAATTTCAGTCAACCCTTAGAAGTGACCTGCATCCCCAAATGGAGCCCATATACCAAATTTCATAAAAATTGGTCAATGGTAACTAAGGAATGTGCAGCGTACGGCGGACGGACGGACAATTTTTTATATGATTTTCGAATTTGACATACTTTGAACTGTAAACCAACAAATCGTGAGAGGGTAAACAATGTTTTTGTTGGTCGAGTCCAAAGAATAAGGTATACTTATCCACTTTTTCTCTTCTAATTATTATGGGAAGATTTCTGACAAAATTAGCAAAATGTTATCATCTAGAGGTTTCAAAGTAGGGTTTGAAAATAAAAATAATCTTAAAGCTTCGTTGGGTTCTGTTAAAGATAAAATTAGCGTTCAAGATAAAAGTGGGGTTCATAAGCTAAAATGTTCTTGTGGGCTTGAGTAATGTGGTCAAACTGGTAGGAATTTTACGGAAAGAATGAAAGAGCATGAGAAGAATTTCTGGGACAGCAAAGGTGATTCTGCTCTTGCGAATCACCTAAGAGAATCCAATCATAACTTTAGTTTTGATCTAACAAACGGACAGTACATGGAATTTCCTCATTTTTGCCCGAAGGGAGGTATGTTGGATGTACTTGAAAAGTTCGAGATTCTTAAGACTGCTAGGTCTGGTAAATGTCTGTATGAGGTAGTCCCTCAACATGTTTCACCGTTGATGGGTTCCTTCCTACAATAGCTTGGCCTCCCCTTCACAATGTTACCCTCACCAATGTTTGAGCTCCCTTTCACTTTGTCTGCCTTGATTGGCTTTTGATGATCCTCCCAGGTCCCTTCACTTCTCTGAGCCAATAGGATTCTCCTTTCACTTATCTGATTGGGTATGACTTTCACTTTCACGACCAATGGGATTCAAGCTCCCTTTCACTTGTGACTATATAAGCTATGCTCTTTGTGATGTACCTTCAGTTATTGTTTGTTACTGATGATGACCTAACCGTCGAAATCGATCTAACTTGTAACTCATTATTTTCGTGGAAATAGACAACGTTCTACCTAACTCCGTTTTGATTAAAACGTGAAAGAACTTGGCATCACATCTAGGGCTAGTGCGTATTTTTCATCATTTCCCTAAGAATGGTGAAATGGATGACTTTGACTTGGAAAAGTTTGGATTTGACTTAGAACAAACTTGGAAAAGGTTGAATTTGAGTTGGAAAAAGTTAAATTTGAGTTGAAAAAAGTTATATTTGAGTCGGAAAAGGTTAAATTTGACATGAAAAATATTGAATTTGAATTTTAAAAGGTTAAATTTGATTTAGAAAAGGTTGAATTTGACTTGGAAAAGGTTGGATTTGACTTGGAACAAACTTGGAAAAGGTTCAATTTGAGTTGGAAAAGGTTGGATTTGACCTAGAAAAGGTTAAATTTGACTTAATGAAGGTTGAATTTGACTTGGAAAAGGTTAAATTTGAGTTGGAAAAAGTTAAATTTGAGTTGGAAAAGGCTAAGTTTGACATGGAAAATATTGAATTTGAATTGGAAAAGGTTAAATTTGATTTAGAAAAATTTGAATTTGACTTGGACAAGGTTAAATTTGACTTGGAAATGGTTAAATTTGAGTTAGAAAAGGTTGAATTTGAGTTGGAAAAGGTTAAATTTGGCATGGAAAATATTGATTTTTAATTGGAAAAGGTTAAATTTGATTTAGAAAAATGTTGAATTTAACTTGGAAAAGGTTGGATTTGACTTGGAACAAACTTCGCTTAGAAAAGTTTGAATTTGACTTGGAAAAGGTTGGATTTGACCTAGGAAAGGTTAAATATGACTTGGAAGAGGTTAAATTTGACTTGGAAAGGGTTAAATTTGATTTAGAAAAAGGTTGAATTTAACTTGGAAAAGGTAGGATTTGTCTTGGAAAAGGTTGAATTTAACTTGGAAAAGGTTGGATTTGACTTGAAAATGCTATACACAACTGGGTAGAATGAAGGAAGCTATGTGCCACATCCAATATTGTTTTAGATACGTTTGTGGATACAAAATTATAGTAAAATCAAAACATTATATTATTGGTGGGCAACTCGGTTGATTACCGGTGAAGGTGAGGGTATTGTTATTCTGGCTGCGAGATCGTTTTGGCTTCATGTCGAGTTGGGTCATGTGCAGTCGAGTGGGTCAGTTGGCACGCCTTCGACTCACATTGTTTGGATTCGAATCGGCCGTCGACTCATTAGGAAATATCGCTGTAACTGCCTGCTGCACAATAATGAATGGAATCGCTTGAATAGGTCACCCCGAGGTTACCTCCTATTAATAAACGCAGGTCTGCAAACATGTCGTTCTGTAATCCCCGTAGAAACTTGCTGCAAACTGGGGGGAACCCTCACGGAGGACTTCTCTCACGATTTTACTTACACGCATTTAATATCTTGATGGGTTTCAAAGTTTGTTTTTTTAGTTTTGTTTGGTATAAGTACACGAAAACACCACTTTTTTTTTTTTTTAAATGACCTATGTGCAAAGATAATTTTGCAATCTTTGTCCAAAGTTGAGCTATCATCTTTTTTTTCCAAATTGCCAGTTGTTGGACATTAATTTGGCCGTCCGTCCGCCGTACGCTGCACTTTCCCCACTTAGCATTGACCGATTTTGATGAAATTTGGTATGTAGGCTCCATTTGGGGTCCAGTTGTGCCCCGAAGATTTTGGTTCATGTAGGTCACTTCTAAGGGTTCAAAAATAAATTTTGAAAACACCCTAACTCAAAAACTTTTGATGTGAAGGTATTGTTTTTCCTTCAATTTAAGATTCTATAGAATTTTTATAATTTTTTGAGACCACGCGGAGCTCTGTAGGACAAACCGTTCACTCCCTACGAGAATTTAAGGGTTGGACGTACGATAAATCAGAAACACGAAAAGTGAATCGCAAAAGAGGCCTAATCTCCTTTCAAATGTTAGCTGACCGGAATGCGGCCGGTTTTTCTTCATGTTGGATGGTTGGTGGCTTTGCAGACGAGTGATCAATATAGAAAAATAATAAACCATTGTGTAATAATTTGTAGCGTTTTTTGTTAAAAATTGTATCACATTAGGTAGCTTCACCTGTCTTATCATAATTTTGGTTTATTATTTTCAATAATGAACCTTTGGAATCGACCAAAAAAAAAAAAATTTTAACACCCCCTCAAAATTTGTTGGTTTACGTTTCAAGGTACGTAGAATCCAAAAATCGAATAAAAATTTGGCCGTCCGTCCGCCGTACGCGGCACTTTCGCCACTTAGCATTGACCGATTTTGATGAAATTTGGTATGTAGGCTCCATTTGGGGTCTAGTTGTGCCCCAAAGCTTTTGGTTGATGTAGGTCACTTCTAAGGGTTCCAAAATCAATTTTGAAATTTCGAAAACGCCCTAACTCAAAAAATTTTGATATAAAGGTATTGTTTTTCCTTCATTTTAAGATTCTATGGAATTTTTAGAATTTTTTGAGACCACGCAGAGCTCTGTAGGACTAACCGTTCGCTCCCTACGAAAATTTAAGGGTTTATTTTGAAATATATATATATATATATCAAAACACGAGTGTGAATCGCAAAAGAGGCCTAATCTCCGTTCAAATTAGAGCTCACCGAAATGCAATCGATGGTTGGTGATTTTGATTTTTTTTTTTCTTCTCTTCATATTGGATGGTTGGTGGTTTTGTAGACTTGTGATCTATATAGAAAAATAATAAACCATTGTGTAATATTTTGCAGCGTTTTCTTGAGGGCTTCTCGAGCTGAATTGAAAATGAAGGGGCGAAAATTACGCAGGAAGGTAACAAGCGAACTCCATAATATTAAGGATTCCAAAATGAAGGGTCGAAATTTTCTAAAATGCCCTACCCAGTGCTAAGTAGTAGGTACCTATGGTTGATAGGTAAAAAATGAAATGATAGTGGCAACGACAAAGCTCCGATCTTTGCAGAGGGGTGATCTATACAGGAAAATAATAAACCTTTGTGAAATAATTTGGAACGTTTTTTATTCACCTAGCATCCATATGTACCTACTACCCCACCATACTGCCTTCACACCTTCACAATAAAGTTTATTAGGAGGAACTAAACTCTTCACACTCGTGATTCTGTTTTATTGAAGGGAACCCATTAAGTACTCGTAGAGAGCGAACGGTTTGTCCTGCAGATCTCTGGGTGGTCTCAAGATATTTTAAAAATTCAATACTATTTCAAATTGGTGAAAAAACGATACCTCTATTTCAGGAGTTTCCGAGCTAGGGCACTCTTGAAAATTTCAATCCTCAATTTTCACCCCTTTGGCCGAGGCTACGATAGGAGCGTCGAGCGAGCGAAAAGGGTCAGGTATCGACGCTCAGAAATAGTTTACCCTTGTTTCTCTTGGGCGAAATAACGGCCAACTCTTGACGCTCAATTTCTAACGTTCCCTGTCCACTTCTTTATCTAATGTTAGAACTGACTGATTTTGATGAAATTTGGTATGTAGGCTACATTTAGGGTCTAGTTGTGCCCCGAAGATTTTGGTTGATGTAAGTCACTTCTAAGGGTCAAAAAATGAATTTTGAAATTTTGAAAATGCCCTAAATCGAAAAATTTTCTTGAAAGGTATTGTTTTTCCTTCAAATTAGGATTCTATAGCATTCTTAGAATTTTTTGCAACCACGCGGAGCTCTTTAGGACGAACCGTTAGCTCCCTACGAGAATTTAAGGGTTGGACGTAAGGTAATGCGTCAGAAGTCGACACTGCACTAATAGTCGACACCCTCTTCAAAAGTGGGCAAAAGCTAAGGATAAGATCATGGTTTGAGGTTTTTAATTGTTGATTTCAATTATACTATGGCCCACTTTCACCAAACATTCAAAACGAGTTTAAACCAAACGAGGCGAGAGATAAACGACGTTCAGTAAAAATCGTCTTTCACCAGAGCGATTTACGAGTTTAAACACCATCTTGGGGGGTTCGAGTTTAAACGGTCGAAAATCGGCCGAATAAACTAGGAAACCTCGTTTAACTACCAATTCAATATGGCTTCGCATTGATTTGTGATTGTTTTCGAAATGAAATTGCGAATTATTTATGCATTTCGAATTATTTTTGACTCGTCTGACGACGACGACGACGTCCGAGACGAATCCTGAATCGGATTCCACATTCCGAGATTATGTACGTTACTGAATTTCCGCCTTTCCAAGCACCGAGTCGTCCAAGTGCTCGACTAGATTGACACTCGCCTCGAGTTCCCGTCATACAAATAAGTTCAACACGTTAATTTAAAATGAATAATGGTTTTTTCAATTACATAAGAGTGCAACCTACATTCCTTGGTTGTTTCTATTCGGACCAATTATACAAATTGGCCATCATAAAAGACCAGTTCGACCAAAATAAATTTCTATTGAGGTGAAATCGGGGGCCCTCATCTTCGAGTTTACATCCATCGGTAATCATTCAAATTATCGAAGTAAATTCCTACTTGTTCGTTCAGAACAAGGCGGTGGTCGCTGTGTTTCACTAGGATTCATCAAGGAAGGTACTTGAGTCCGGAGAAATACTGGAGTTATTGCGCTCGTTGTGGCTCAAAGTGATGATGTGTAATAAATCAATAGGTAGGTGATGAAAATATTCAGCAAAATAAAACGAAGGGAACCGGAAAACTGGAAACAAACCGCAGGAATCAGCAAATAATAAAAACAAGGAATTCGAAAAACTGACACTGATAAAGATAAACAAGGCGGCAATCTGCTGATATCAAGCGCGGTAGTGGTTGTTGTTCAACGTTTCTATTGCCCAAATACGTCATAATGTCCAACTTTCATTCGTTTCGCTCAACATTTCAAGTTTAGACAAACTCGATTGTCTTAAACAACGTTTAACGATGATTTGGGTTGGTGAAAGACGCTCGCCATCTTGCCGGGTTTATTCCTTCAGATTAACTATTAACGCGTTTAGCTAAGCAAGTTTAGAACAACTTTTGGTGAAAGTGGGCCTATGTCTTTTCCATGTAGAAAGATAAGGTTGCCTTAGAAACACGCAGGTTTAAAGGACGCTTGATCGCTCAAAGTTGCCATCGTTTGTTTGACTACGTTTCTATGCTGATTGTTGGCGTTTTGGCTAAGGATGGACAGGAAATGTAAGAGTATTTCATTCTTATCACCTGACATTTAATAATATCTTTTAAATTTCTATGTAGTTTATTGCTTCTAGGCAACATTTATTCAGTTTATTTGCGTATCGTATGATTTTTTGATTGGTTCGGGGAGGGTGTCGACTACTGACACAAATTTCGGCTCATATTTATTAGTCGACAGGGGGTGTCGACTTCTGAAAATTTTCAGAATTTGCTGTGCATCAGTAGTCGACACTAGCTATATTTTCTTCGAAAATATACCAGCTAAGTTCATAGAATAGTCTGAAGGTTTGGAGAATGGAATCTTATAAACTTTGTATATACTTTTCTTACTTCGAAAAAAGTGAAAACAATGGAATGACGAATCCTGTCGACTACTGACTCAAGAGGTACTGTCGACTTCTGACACATGTAGGTCGACTTCTAGTGCAAAACCATATCGACTACTGAAGAAAATGTTGTTCACTGGTGTCGACTACTAGAGCATTGGGATTTTTTACAAAACTCATTTTCCCATTCCAAACCATGTTGAATAATATTACCCGCTGCCAGGTCATTTAGGAAAGGATCTTGGGTACACAATGAACAGGTTTGCAATGAGAATAAACTAATTTCCCTACATGAAACGTAAGCTGAAAGTTCAAACTTCCTTTAACGTGTCGACTTCTGACGCATTACCTTACGATAAATCAGAAACACGACTGTGAATCGCAAAAGAGGCCTAATCTCCGTTCAAATGTTAGCTGACCGAAATACGATTGAAGTTTTTCTTCAAGTTGGTTGGTGGTAACAATGGCAAAGCCGTGTTCTTTGCAAACGAGTGATCAATAGAGAAAAATAATAAACCTTTGTGTAATAATTTGCAGCGTTTTTGGGTTCTACGTACCTTGAAACGTAAACCAACAAATTTTGAGGGGGGTTAAAATTTTTTTTCTTCGTCGATTCCAAAGATTCATTATTGGAAATAATGACATTCTGGACATTCTGGTGTATTCAAAAAATCTCTTCGGGTCTTCTTCGAGTTTGCGAAAAAGTTTGTAGTATTCTCCATCACAATTCCTAAGCACATTAAGTAATAGGGTGAACTCCAAAACTTCTACACACACGGTTTATCAGTAAAGAACTTTTTGAAACAGCTGAATTGTCACTTAGTGCAAGGAGCAAAAGTTGCATATTCGCTGGCGTGGAGGTGAACTGACTGGAACTCCCCATCTGGTAAGTCACTTTTCGCTCCCCTTCTGCTCGTACTGTAGCCACCCCTTTTCGCTTGACGCTCGACTCTCGACGCTTGACGCTTCTATCGTAGGCCTCAGAAGTGACTGACATCAATCAAAAGCTTCGCGGCACAACTAGACCCCAAACTGGAGCCCATATACCAAATTTGAATCAAATCGGTAAAGTGTTGCTAAAAAAAGTGCCGCGGACGGGCAAAAAGTTTTTAATTCTATTTTCGGATTCTACGTACCTTGAAACGTAAGCCATCAAAATAATGACGTGAGGGGGGGGGGGGTGAAATTTCTTTTTTGCTCGATTTCTGATGGTTATTATTGAAAATGATAAACCAAAAATGAACCGTTTTGTAATAATTTGCATCTTTTTTTGTGAAGCTTAGTAAGTAGGAGGGATGTATCATTAAATGATAAATTTTATCAGAGATTCTGTCATATGATATATCAGGATCAAAACAAAAAGCTGTAAAACGTATTTTTGGAAAGAATAAGTTTTATTCAGTCAGCCTTATAGTAAGAAACATTATGTACAGATCGATTCAGTCTTTCAGTGGATGAGGGCGGCGCCGTAGGGTGAAGCAAGTCCAAGAGGGGCGGCTCTGAGTCCGAGGGGAGAGGCGAGGCCGATGGGGGCGGCTCTGAGTCCGAGGGGAGAGGCGAGGCCGATGGGGGCGGCTCTGAGTCCGAGGGGAGAGGCGAGGCCGATGGGGGCGGCTCTGAGTCCGAGGGGAGAGGCGAGGCCGACGGGGGCGGCTCTGAGTCCGAGGGGAGAGGCGAGGCCGACGGGGGCGGCTCTGAGTCCGAGGGGAGAGGCGAGGCCGATGGGGGCGGCTCTGAGTCCGAGACCGACAGGAGCGGCGGCGACGACGGGGGCGGCCTTGACGACGGCGGCACCGTGGGATTTGCTGACGACGGCGTTGAATCCATTGATGGGGTCGGCGGTGTAGTCGACAGTCCTGATGGAACCGTCAGGCTCGACGAGGGAGTAGGAGCCCTGGACGACGTCTCCGTCGCGGGATTCCTGCTGGGATTTGGAGTCTCCGGTGAGAGCGTCCTGGACGTCGTAGGCGTAGCTGTACTGTGGGTGAGGGTCGTACTCGTCGGCGACGACGGTCTTGGCGATGGCGGGGGCGGCGAGGCCAATGGGGGCGGCAAGGGCTCCAGGAGCCAGACCGAGGGGGGCGGCGAGTCCCAACCTGCCGATTGGCGCACCAGGAGCCAAGACAGCTGGACCTGCCCCGATGATTCCTCCTCGAGCAACCGCTGCGACAGCCGCCAAAACCACCAGCTACGATTTCATTAAAAAACATAAATTATTAGTCTTAATGATTAAATTATCACTGAACTACTGTAACATAGATGTCTCAAATCCCACACATATTTATGAAAATAACTTTAAAAAAACCCAAGATACGAAAAAGATAATTTCAAGTTTCAAACCAATTAGGAATCATTTGAATAAATCAAACTCAATTTCGTTCAGAGGGCGAATGTCGGCTGGAGGAATTCAGTATGATTCTAAGATATGAGATAAGTACATTAGCCCAGACGAATTAGAGAAAATAGGACGATTAATTCATAGTAAAGAAATTTCTTCACCAGGCTCTTCCTTCATACGTGGTTAATCATCCCTCAAAAGTCCCCTAGGGTGGGAGGTGAGCTCGAGGAGGGGGAGTGAATTTTATCCTATTTTTTCGACCTTTTTTTTCTTTGCATATTCCTCTAAAAGTAAGCGATCTAGCTGATTTTTTACAATCACCAGAATTAAAGTACATAAAATTTCCTACAATTTGCATGTCTGACTTAAGTCTCTACGATTACGCCTTCCGCCGCTAGAGCGCGTTGAAAAGTAGGCATCATTTTAAAAAACCAGCAAAAAGGTCTGTTTATGCTCTTCTCACTCGGAAATGTTCTGCAATTGTGCGGGTTGGCGTTTAGATGGTCCCCTATGAAAATCATTGCCCCCAGCCTGTACACACAGACTATAAGTGATAAGTCAATAAGTGTTTGCAATTAGGAGGCCATGATTTTCATAGGGGACCATCTCCACCCCAAATTGCATTGTTCCTGAAAATTTCATCGAAATCAGATGGGAAATGTAGAAGTTATGGCAGAGACAAGGAAATACAAGCTTGCGCATGCGCAGTGGCTACGATCGACTGGGGACAATGATTTTCATAGGGGACCATCTAAACGCCAACCCGCACAATTCCTGAACATTTCCGAGTGAAAAGAGTATGAACAGACATTTTTGCTGATTTTTTAAAATGATGAAAAAAAGTCGAAAAAATAGGAGAAAAATTCACCCCCCCCCTCTCCTAGAGCACGCCCTACCCTAGGGGACTTTTGAGGTATGATTAACCAAGTGTAAAGGAAGACACTGGTGAAGGAATTTCATTACTATGAAGTATTTCTCCTATTTGCCCATTTATTTAAAAAATAAAAAAGACATGGAACGAATAGTAAGACAGTATTTTTGTCCCTCTGTTAGCAAGGTGGGGGCAGTTGAAACCATTCATAGGGACGTCCCCTACGGAGGGTATTCGTATGTTTGGGGTTTATTCCGTTACCAATCACATTACTCAAACATTTATTTATCCATAGGTAACCATGAAATCATATTTAAACCGAATTTACACACCCATATAATCTCCAAACAGAAAAATCATGAGTTTTAAACATTTTTGGGGTATTTAAATGACTGTATGACGAAAATCAAGTGGGTACACTACATCTTAAACCATTTATTCAACAAAAGGAACTAAAAAATCGGAGTTTAAACAAAAAACGTCTGCCAAGTGGGTGTGGCACATAGCTTCCTCGTATCCATAACCCCATTGTATAGATGAGCGTAAGTCGCTTCGACAAAAGGCGTCGAAACTGCGCATCCTTTGACAAAAATATCAAATCTTTTCGACCAAGACATTGGACATCAGTTGGACAAAGAAATTTCGAGATTACTTGTCGATGCTGTTGACAACTCCTGATGTATTAATTTGCTCGGCTTTTCATGTTTTCAAGGGGTTTTTAATTTCAACTTAGCACTTATTTTTTCTCTCTTTATTGTGTCCCTGGAAAGAGGCTCATATTTATGTTCACTCTTCACCGACAGAATTCGCGACCCTTGCTCGTCCGTATTAATTAAAACCCTACATTGACGATTTGAACTACGAAAAGTCAAAACATAAGGTTAACAAAAGGTTATCAGTGCAAAACCTTGGCCGATAATGAAATAATCATTGAAGTGTGGAGCAGTGCCAATCAACCCGAATCATAGGAAGATAATAAACATCACACATAAGGAGTGTTAACCCATTTGGAACCTCCTTTGAACAGCATTTAGAAGTAAACTTTTGACGTAATTGTTTACTTCTGCTTATTTTCTTGATCTAGAACATTCTCCTCAAACCCTACCAGCGTTAGTTTAGTTCACAACGTGATTCAGTACAATTTTTTCTCATTTGAAAATGGACCAATCTGTTGGTGTTGAATCGCTGCTGAATAACTTGGTGTAAATAATCAAAATATATATTTTTTGTCAGTATTTTTTTCATTTTCTTTTTACCAGAATGTTTATTTATGGGATAAAATTGTTTTGTTGGAATTTGTTCAAGTTATAACTTCACAAGAAGTGGTTTTACATCAGCGATGCCATATGGCACCGCTGATCTCTCAGGGGCTCTTAGTTGCTGTCTCATAGCCTCTACATTTCTTATCCGATTTCGAAGAAATATTCAGAGATTGTGTGGGTAGTTGATGTTTCGAGATCAACTACTATGCATCGGATCATCTATTCAATCGGGTTATGGATACGAGGAACCTATGTGCCTCACCCACTTGGCAGACTTTTTTTCATTGCAGGCCTGAATTTTCTGTTCAAGAAGCCCTTGATGTATGTACCAATTGGTGATATCCCTGATGGAATTAACCAATACACCCGATGGAATTTTGAACCACCTGAGCCAAATGTACTGACTGATGAAGAGTCAGGCGATTAAACAAGGTGAAGTTGCTGGCCACAGCAAAATTATTCAGATTTTTGAAAATCGCTACTACTGGGATCTGAAATCTGACAAGAATTGCGAAATGGTTAGCAATGCTAGGCGACGGAAGTTTTTTTTCTTTCAAGTATACAACGTCAAGGAGACATTCAGAATCTTTTGTGAGGTACCTACAAATACCGTCTTCTTGAGTGTTGGACGACATCCTGTTTGATCGCAGGGACCATTATGTCGTGAACACCTATCATAGGTGTCTTTTCGTCTTTTCATAATGAAAAGAAGTGGGCTGGATTCAACTGGTAGTCCCAGACTAGAACAATGTGCCACAAGTCCTATGTGGGCTTATAAGTGGTTTGTTCTATGTTATTTTACCGAAAATTTGAATGTTCCATAACAATATTTCTCTCGTAGGATTTTCAAATGTATCGTTTTGTGGTTAAAAAAAATACAGAATTGACAAAATTATGTTATTATGTTCATGTGAATATTGTTATTCCTTCTATTTACTACCAGGTAACAGTTTATTTTGTTGAAAAAACTTATATCCTTGGTCTTCACATGCCCTCCATCGGACGTGTCATATCTTACCAGCGGTGCCGTATGGCACCCACCAATTTCAGCAAATTGGCTATTGGCAGAATTTTTTCAATATTGTTCCCGTGTTCCTGAGGTCAAAATTAGTGAACCTACAAAGTTTTGTGTAAAAATTCGATCAAAAGAAGATACGGTTTCAAATGGGTTAAATACGATTTCAATTGATCGAAGAGATGCGCTTTTGCCCTCCGATTGTTCGGCGAACGGCCCTGCACCCAACACATCTCTCCGACAACACATTTCGTTGAAACGCAATGCAACCGTATAGATGATCCGATGCATAGTAGCTAATCTCAAAACATCAATCTCTAAGTACCTTCCACTACCTTAATAGGGGACCATCTACACGCCAATCTGAACTATCCTGAGAAATTTCGTCGAAATCTGATGGAAAATATAGAAGTTATGGCTGTTGCAAGGAATTCACGTTTGCACGTACGCAGTAGTTACCATCAGTCTGGGAACAATGATTTTCATAGGGGACCATCTACACGCCAATCTGAACAATCCTAGATAATTTCTTCAAATTCGGATGAAAAATGTAAGTGTTACGGCTGTTACAAGGATTTTACGATTGCGCATGCGCAGAGGCTACTGTCAATTTTTAGGCCTTGATTTTCACAGGGAACCATCCACACGCTAATTTGAACAATCCTGAGAAATTTTGTTGAAATCGGATTGAAAATGTGAGAGTTGGGTTGATACAAGGACTTCACGTTCGCGCATGCGCAGTGGCTATCAGTCCGGGGGTGATGATTTTCATAGGGGACCGTCTACAATCTAATCCGCATAATCACTGAAAATGCCATCGAAATCGGGTGAGAATTGTAGACGTTGGGGCTGTGGCAAGGATTTCATGACAGACAGACAGACACGAAATGGTTCAGGAAGGTCTGAAACGTATAAAGCGAGAAATTTCAATTTTGGAGAACTTTGATAGACTGAGAAGCAATTTGGCTCTGTATTTATGCAGAGATTTCTTTACAAAGAAAAACAAATCCGATTTTTTTAAATTCAATTTTGCTTCCTCACTACCGAAGGTAGGGAAGCTTTGTATTCGTGAAAGAAGTGAAAAAAAAATGTCCTCCAAAATCAAAATTTCCACTTGCTTTTTGCGTTTTAGAGCTTCCCGAACAATTTTGGTTCCGTGTCTGTCTGTCTGTCGGTCTGTCTGTGGTCAATCCTTGTCCCGAGCAAAACTATACTAACCTGTGGTCCGATTTTGATGAAATTTTCAGGGATTGTGCGGGTTAGGTACTAGACGGCCCCCTATCAATTTCAGCACCTTCGGACCAATAGGAGCGAGTGCGCATGCGCAAACGTGAATTTCCTGGAACCTCAGTTTCTCGGTTTCTAATGAACCGATTTTGCTCAAATTTGGAGGTTAGTTAGGGACTAACTTCTAAGAGATACCCTATAAGTTTCAATCAAATTGGTCAAGCAATAGCCGCTGCGCATGCGCGAACTTTAAATTTATTGTTACAACCAAAACTCCGCAACTATTCAACCAATTTCGATGAAATTTTCAGGGATTGTGTGGGTTAGGTCCTAGACGGTGGACCGCTAAATAAAATTCTACGTTGAAAATACAAATACAAATCATACTTTTTTCGCCAACTGATTCTATACGTCCATGTTACAATGAGTGAGGAAGCTATACTGCCCACCCAACTTGGCAGACTTTTTTTATTGAGTCTCGTCGGATGAATAAGTACTAGATTTTCAGTCACATTCCATCACCAAAAAATCCGAATTTTAATATTCAAATTTGCACTAAAAGAATAAAACAAATTTAAATTGTCAAAAATTTTGATTTTTTAAAACTTTAAAGTTTGTGACATTTTTGGTTTTTGAAATTACTGTATGATTACCGTAGACTCAGTTACATAAATCGAATCACATGTCATCATTAACTATGTTCCTATTCATCAAAAGGTACCTACCAAAAATTCAAAATTTGAACTTAATAACTTCTATTCAATTTTCTAAGAATAGAAAAAATTTCGAGTTTTCGGAAAAACGGAAGGACTCACCTTGTATGCCATGTCTTGTAAGGGTTAACTCGGTTGTGATGCCTCCGCCGGCGGGACGGCCGGTATTTGTATGAGTCGGACCCCACTCGATCCTGCGTCCGCCGTCTGGTGCAACAACCCGCCGTTCTGAATAAGAATAAACTTCCAACACGAAATCCTCCTCGAGTGGACACTGGCGGGTAAAACGAGGGTTTTTTTCCGGGCTCGACTGTGTCACGGACGACTCTCATTAAGTTCCACTGATTGCGAGTACTTTGAAACTGGAATTTCCCTGGAGAATAAAAAACATATTGTTCAGCAATGCATGCATTCCAGGGAACGTACCATTGGATAAGCGGTAGGTCAAATAATACCAGTTGGTAAGCGCAAAAAACTTTTTCACTCGATGTAATTTATAGGTAGAGCTCGGAAAATATGCACGAAAATTTCCCGAAAATATGCACCGAAAACTGGAAAAATATGCACAATATGCATTTGCCCATAAAACTGCATACGACTTAGGAATTTCAGTATTTTAAAAAAGGATGTTCCATATTTTTACATTTTTTTAGCCCTTTTTTCTCCTAGAAAAAAGTTATGAAGCATCAGGTAAAGTAAACAAGCTATTCAAAAAATCAGTTATACATTTTTTAATTACTTTTATACATTTATACGAACTAGTTATAAAATGTAAAGATGAACTACATCATATTGGACAACAATTACACGCTCCAAATTATCAGGTGAAAACAGTGTCTCCTGTCACTTAAAATTTCTTTCAATGCAGAAAACGATCTCCCTACATCGCAAGATACAACAGGCAAAAATTTAAAAGTGGAAATCACTTTTGGAATGTCCCATGAGCTGTCTTCTCCTTTGAGAATTTTCGCGGTTTGAACCACTGAAGACCACCCTGGATTTTTCGATAGGACCCCCTCCAGTTTATCCTTGACGGCTTTTCCAGTAACTGGAACTGTTGTTCCATGCCAGTGGGAGCTTTTTTCGAGCAGGTCGTGAGCAGGGGTGATGTGAGTGAGGGGACAAAACATTCCAACATTCGATTTCGAATATTGTCAACTTCCAGCACTGACTTGAAAAAAAATCCAGAATACGCAAAAAACTGGTAAAAACGCTGCAAATTATTACACAATGGTTTATTACTTTTCTATATAGATCACTCGTCTACAAAATCACCAACCATCCAATATGAAGGAAAAAAAAAAAAAAAAAAAAAAAATCAAAAAAATCAAAAAAAAAAATTTAAAAAAATCAAAATCACCAAATATCGATTACATTTCGATCAGCTCTAATTTGAACGGAGATTAGGCCTCTTTTGCGATTCACACTCGTGTTTTGATTTATATATATATATATTTCAAAATAAACACTTAAATTTTCGTAGGAAGCGAACGGTTTGTCCTACAGAGCTCCGCGTGGTCTCAAAAAATTCTAAAAATTCTATAGAATCTTAAATTGAAGGAAAAACAATACCTTTATATCGAAATTTTTTGAGTTAGGGCGTTTTCAAAATTTCAAAATTGATTTTGGAACCCTTAGAAGTGACCTACCTCAACCAAAAGGTTCGGGGCACAACTAGACCCCAAATGGAGCTCACATACCAAATTTCATCAAAATCGGTCAATGCTAAGTGGCAAAAGTGCCGCGTACGGCGTACGGCGTACGGCGGACGGACGGCCAAATTTTTATTCGATTTTTGGATTCTACGTACCTTGAAACGTAAACCATCAAATTTTGAGGGGGTGTTAGAATTTTTTTTTCTTGGTCGATTCCAAAGGTTCATTATTGAAAATAATAAACCAAAATGCTGCAAAATATGCAAAAATCCCCAAAATGACCAAAAAATGCAAAAATTCCCAAAATGACGGAAATATGCAAACATATGCAATTTTAATTTCAATTTAAACCACCGCATACCCTTCAGAAACGTTCAAATACAAAGATATACCGCATAATAAAAGATATGCAAAACATGCAAATTCCGAGCTCTATTTATAAGTATTTTAGGCAAGAAATAGTGACATCCCCCCATTAACAATATTGACCATAACATTTCTAGCGGCATGGGAGCCTCGCATTTGAAGAGCATTTTGAAATCCATGATTTACGATACCCAACATGCGAATTCAAGTTCACCCCCCCCCCCCCCCCACTAATGGCGCCAGTCTGGCACCAAAGCGATGATACTTCGTAAAGTTGAACTTCCATCTATTTGTCTTGGTAGGCAGTCCGTCGAAGTTCATTTCCCTATTCAAGTTGAAACACAAAACAAAAACCCACGAAATAAGCGGTTTATGGTGTCCTGGCACCATGGTGGTGGTACCACTATTAGTTCCATGGTGGTACAGAGAATAATTCATGAAAATCCGGAGGTTTGATGAGAATTTTTTCTCAACTCCAAAGCTTTTTTTTTCCGGCAGGTAGGTGAGAAAATCTTCAAGATCCACAGGTGGAGTTGGATCTCGTAAGATACCTTGAAGGATCCGCGACTTCAAGGTTATGTGGGATTCAAACCCACTAAAAAAAACACCTCCTTTTCTCCCACGTTGGATGATCAGCCTGGAACTGTTTGACACATTACTTCAGGCTGAGTCCTGGGGCACTTCATCAGTTCTGGATGGCGGGACGGACCAGGTGTTCCCTTCTCTGTCTCTCTCGTTCTAACAATGTCTTCCTTGTCAGGATACTCTCTGCGTACGCTGCCACAGGACTCCAGCTACTCTCACCTTCCAGCATCTTGCTGACGACAGCTTCTGGTGTTGAAATTCGGGGAGTTAATCCCAGCTCTGCCAGCAGCTGGCTTCTTTCAGCCGCCCATTTGGTGCATTTGAAAAAGGAGTGCAGCGCATCATCATCTTCTCTCTTCTGACAGTGCGGACATGTTGGGACAGTTACCTTTCCCATTTTATGTAGATAGGCAAAAAACAGTCCATGTCCTGTGAAGAATTGTGTGAGGAAAAAGTTCAATTCTCCATGCTTCCTGTCCGTCCATTTCTGGATGTTTGGCACTAGCCAAATATAGAGGTCCACCGTCCTCTATATTCTCTTGTCCATATCTCTTGCCAGCTTACCATCGTGCAATCTCTTTCTTCCTTGGATATGCGGGACCTGTCTCCTTCATCCCTTCTGTCGAAAATTCTTTTTCTCTCTGAAGCCATCAGCTGGATCGGTATGACACTGGTAAGCACAGGCGATTCGTAGAGCTCCTCTTCGCAAATTTCAAAGCTTGGATACAATTAACAAGCTGTAAAAAAACCGAAATATTGGAAAATTGGATATTGTGTGAATATCCCCCTCCCCCCCCAACACCTTGTGAATTTTGATACTCTATAGAAATAATGAGCAATTTTGAAGATTTTGATTGAAAAAGTAACTCGCGAATTGGTTGGGAATTGAGGCCTGGGCAGAGTTTACAAAATTATGCCCGAATACGCTCGTTTTTTGAGCATTAACCCCCCCCCCCCTTTCCACCCTTAAAAGGTAAAATTCGAAATTCAGGCGACGTAGTGCACAACTAGATAGTTTTCCGCGACGAACAAGAACAGAACCACGAAAATCGGCTGGAAATTGAGGCCTGGGCAGAGTACACAAGATTATGCCAAAAAACGCACATTTTTTTAGCATTAACCCCCCTTTCCCCCCCCCCTTAAAACGCAAAATTCTAAATTCCGGCGACGTGGTGCCCAACTAGATAGGTTTCCGCCTCGAACAAAAAAAGAACCACGAAAATCGGTTGAGAACTAAGGTCTGGGCAGACGACACAAGATTTTGTCACACACACACACACACACACACACATACACACGCGACAACAAACATTCACCTGTGGTTTTTTGCGGATTTGGATTCAGAATGGTCTAAAACGGATTACTGTGGTTATTTTTTTCTGTTGAGTGTTGTCCAACTTTACCTCAGATTACTTTATTGCTTAAGGACGCCCAAGTCTTACTGTGGGATGCCCTAAAAAAACCGTAGGAAAGAGCGTCAAATTCGATATCTTTTTGATGCTCAATAACATTTTTTGGCTTCCCTTGCTTTCCCAGAATTCAAACACTCGAGATCATCAGTTTAACCCATTTCAAACCGAGGGCAGAAATAACAGAGTAATTGGAGGAGGAGAATGAACTATTTTACAGAATGCCGGCCGAAATAAGGCATCATTTGCTCACCAATCGAGAGCAAAAATGCTCCAAATTTTATGAATTTCACATTTTATAGGATTTAAGAGATCTCAGTTTTACAAATCGATATAATTCAACCATTTCATTGTTAAAAATATTTAAAAATCTAGGAAAAATGTTAAAATCTATTTATGGACTGGAATCTGTTTCGACTCATGGCCCGGATCGCTCACTCCTCCACGATCGAATTTGAGCCACCATAATCACGCTTTCGACCAGAAGGCCTCTTTCAGAAAAAATTCTCAAATCTCATTGAGTTCCCGAATTTTGAAGAACATTTTTTTTAAAAGTTTAGAAACTGCATGAACGAGAAAAAATTTTCTTCAAAGATTTTTCATTATTTCAACATTCAAAAAAAGCATTATCGTCCGGAAATGGGTTAAGGTACCATATTTTTGATGATTCTCAAGTGTATTTGAAAAACGCAATTTCTACGTTTCTAACATATCTAAATTTCTAAATTTAGTAGTTTCAATATTTCTAAAATTTGCACATGGAGACCAACGATCAGCCACTCTCTCATCCACCTTTCAAAAAATTTGCCATATGAAGGGCGGATGTCGCGAGACTAATAAATTAATAGAAGCGCTCTGATTTGGACTTTTATTGAAGATTCTTTTCGGAGGACGACGAGACGTCTTCATTGACGTCAACAAGGAAAACGATTGAAATTCGTGAATATTGGAAGAGGAGGACGCCGATCACCCCTGTCCTCTTCAGGCCTCCTCAGATTGAAAAGAACCTCCATCAGGACAGATCTCTCTTCCTCCAGCTGCCTCATCTTGTAACAAAAATAAGTCTTGATCAGGGACGCCATTTAAAGGAATATCACTGCATTGAAGCCTATTTCGGAAATAAAATTACAATTCTTTCCAATAAAACGTTTGAGGCATCCCGCATGCTCGAGCTGCTATGCATTGTGACTTCCCTGGGATGCTGCGTAAGTAACTAACGAGCCAAATTTCCCTAGAAGAATTTTTTGTGATATAAGCTAGTTTACCTATTTGATTTCGTTTGTCTTCCCAGGTTGTTAAGAATCGATTATAACACATAACGAACCAAGCATAGTGATTTTTTGGGTCTTTATATTCCTTTGGAATCGACCAAGAAAAAACAGTTTAACCCGAAGTTTAAGTTTGTTTCATTACTTTCAGTTTGTGTGAGTTCAAGGACTGGCAAATCCTGGCTGCCTCCTCCTTAGCTTTGGCTTGCGACTTTCCATTGACCAGCGGTGACATCTGGGCACTCATCAAGTAAGCTTCAAGTCTGCTACTTTCGGAGAGCAGAGCTTCGTTCCTACTCTTGAGTCTTTTAAGAAGAGCTGAAAATTTCCATCAACACGTCATTTCCAATCTACTGCGAGGTGAATCTCAGGTATCTACTATGGAAACATGTGTATTCCAACCTAGCTCGGAACAATCGTTTCTCTTCGATTTGGTTCCCATAAGTTGAATCTACAACAACAATCGGAACATTGAAAAAAGACTAGTTAATAAGCCGCCATATAAGAGGCGCCTCCAGAACTTCAGAGGATCCGACTGAGGACTGTCAAGGAACACTTTCATTTCAGATATGACTCTAGTGATGAACAGAAAAACTCAGTTCTTTGTATATGAAATTGGCCGCCTTGTCACAGGGGCCTCCGAAATATCGTAGACCCGAATAGAGTGGGAACAAATACCACTTTCCATCCCTGTTACTGGCTAGTATTATCAAAAACCATTAAACATTGAAACATTGGTGGATCCAAAGTTCACCATATATTAGAGTATCTCTCAGAGGTCAGTCCAAGAGCGATTTTTGATGACTGCAAATGTTACAGACAAAGGACCGAGTTTTTTCCGTTCACCACGAGAGTCATATCTAAAGTGTTTCTTCACAGTCCTCAGTCGGATCCTTTGATGTTTTGGAGGCGCCTTTGATGTGGCGCAAATGTCATAGACAAAGGACCCAGTTTTTTCTGTTAACCACTAGAGTCATATCTAAGATGAAAGTGTTTCTTGACAGTCCCCAGTCGGATCCTATGATGTTTTAGATTCGCCTTTGATGTGGCGGCAAATGTTATAGATAAAGGACCTAGTTTTTTCTGTTCACCACTAGAGTCATATCAGAGATGAAAGTGTTTCTTCACAGTCCTCAGTCGGATCCTTTGATGTTTTGGATGCGCCTTTGATGTGGCGGCAAATATTACAGACAAAGGACCTAGTTTTTTCTGTTCACCACTAGAGTCATATCAAAGATGAAAGTGTTTCTTCACAGTCCTCAGTCGGATCCTTTGATGTTTTGGAGGCGCCTTTGATGTGGCGGCAAATATTACAGACAAAGGACCTAGTTTTTTCTGTTCACCACTAGAGTCATATCTGAGATGAAAGTATTTCTTCACAGTCCTCAGTCGGATCCTTTGATGTTCTGGAGGCGCCTTTGATGTGGCGGCAAATGTTACAGACAAAGGACCTAGTTTTTTCTGTTCACCACTAGAGTCATATCTGAGATGAAAGTGTTTCTTCACAGTCCTCAGTCGGATCCTTTGATGTTTTGGAGGCGCCTTTGATGTGGTGGCAAATGTTATAGACAAAGGACCTAGTTTTTTCTGTTCACCACTAGAGTCATATCTGAGATGAAAGTGTTTCATCACAGTCCTCAGTCGGATCCTCTGATGTTTTGGAGGCGCCATTGATGTGGCGGCAAATATTATAGACAAAGGACATAGTTTTTTCTGTTCACCACTAGAGTCATAACTGAGATGAAAGTGTTTCTTCACAATCCTCAGTCGGATCCTTTGATGTTTCGAGGCGCCTTTGATGTGGTGGCAAATGTTATAGACAAAGGACCCAGTTTTTTCTGTTCACCACTAGAGTCATATCTGAGATGAAAGTGTTTCTTCACAGTCCTCAGTCGGATCCTTTGATGTTCTGGAGGCGCCTTTGATGTGGCGGCAAATGTTATAGACAAAGGACCCAGTTTTTTCTGTTCACCACTAGAGTTATATCTGAGATGAAAGTGTTTCTTCACAGTCCTCAGTCGGATCCTTTGATGTTTTGGAGGCGCCTTTGATGTGGCGGCAAATATTACAGACAAAGGACCTAGTTTTTTCTGTTCACCACTAGAGTTATATCTGAGATGAAAGTGTTTCTTCACAGTCCTCAGTCGGATCCTTTGATGTTTGGAGGCGCCTTTGATGTGGCGGCAAATGTTATAGACAAAGGACCTAGTTTTTTCTGTTCACCACTAGAGTCATATCTGAGATGGAAAGTGTTTCTTCACAGTCCTCAGTCGGATCCTTTGATGTTCTGGAGGCGCCTTTGATGTGGCGGCAAATGTTATAGACAAAGGACCCAGTTTTTTCTGTTCACCACTAGAGTTATATCTGAGATGAAAGTGTTTCTTCACAGTCCTCAGTCGAATCCTTTGATGTTCTGGAGGCGCCTTTGATGTGGCGGCAAACATTACAGACAAAGGACCTAGTTTTTTCTGTTCACCACTAGAGTCATATCTAAGATGAAAGTGTTTCTTCACAGTCCTAAGTCGGATCCTTTGATGTTCTGGAGGCGCCTTTGATGTGGCGGCAAATATTACAGACAAAGGACCTAGTTTTTTCTGTTCACCACTAGAGTCATATCTAAGATGAAAGTGTTTCTTCACAGTCCTAAGTCGGATCCTTTGATGTTCTGGAGGCGCCTTTGATGTGGCGGCAAATGTTATAGACAAAGGACCCAGTTTTTTCTGTTCACCACTAGAGTTATATCTGAGATGAAAGTGTTTCTTCACAGTCCTCAGTCGGATCCTTTGATGTTCTGGAGGCGCCTTTGATGTGGCGGCAAATGTTATAGACAAAGGACCCAGTTTTTTCTGTTCACCACTAGAGTTATATCTGAGATGAAAGTGTTTCTTCACAGTCCTCAGTCGGATCCTTTGATGTTCTGGAGGCGCCTTTGATGTGGCGGCAAACATTACAGACAAAGGACCTAGTTTTTTCTGTTCACCACTAGAGTCATATCTGAGATGAAAGTGTTTCTTCACAGTCCTCAGTCGGATCCTTTGATGTTCTGGAGGCGCCTTTGATGTGGCGGCAAATGTTATAGACAAAGGACCTAGTTTTTTCGGTTCACCACTAGAGTCATATCTGAGATGAAAGTGTTTCTTCACAGTCCTCAGTCGGATCCTTTGATGTTTTGGAGGCGCTTTTGATGTGGCGGCAAATATTACAGACAAAGGACCTAGTTTTTTCTGTTCACCACTGGAGTCATATCTGAGATGAAAGTGTTTCTTCACAGTCCTCAGTCGGATCCTTTGATGTTCTGGAGGCGCCTTTGATGTGGCAGCAAATGTTATAGACAAAGGACCCAGTTTTTTCTGTTCACCACTAGAGTCATCTTTGAGATGAAAGTGTTTCTTCACAGTCCTCAGTCGGATCCTTTGATGTTCTGGAGGCGCCTTTGATGTGGCAGGCAAATGTTATAGACAAAGGACCTAGTTTTTTCTGTTCACCACTAGAGTCATATCTGAGATGAAAGTGTTTCTTCACAGTCCTCAGTCGGATCCTTTGATGTTTTGGAGGCGCCTTTGATGTGGCGGCAAATGTTATAGACAAAGGACCTAGTTTTTTCTGTTCACCACTAGAGTCATATCTGAGATGAAAGTGTTTCTTCACAGTCCTCAGTCGGATCCTTTGATGTTCTGGAGGCGCCTTTGATGTGGCAGGCAAATGTTATAGACAAAGGACCTAGTTTTTTCTGTTCACCACTAGAGTCATATCTGAGATGAAAGTGTTTCTTCACAGTCCTCAGTCGGATCCTTTGATGTTCTGGAGGCGCCTTTGATGTGGCGGCAAATGTTATAGACAAAGGACCTAGTTTTTTAGGTTCACCACTAGAGTCATATCTAAGATGAAAGTGTTTCTTCACAGTCCTCAGTCGGATCCTTTGATGTTCTGGAGGCGCCTTTGATGTGGCGGCAAATGTTATAGACAAAGGACCTAGTTTTTTCTGTTCACCACTAGAGTCATCTTGAGATGAAAGTGTTTCTTCACAGTCCTCAGTCGGATCCTTTGATGTTCTGGAGGCGCCTTTGATGTGGCAGCAAATGTTATAGACAAAGGACCCTAGTTTTTTCTGTTCACCACTAGAGTCATATCTGAGATGAAAGTGTTTCTTCACAGTCCTCAGTCGGATCCTTTGATGTTCTGGAGGCGCCTTTGATGTGGCGGCAAATGTTATAGACAAAGGACCCAGTTTTTTCTGTTCACCACTAGAGTTATATCTAAGATGAAAGTGTTTCTTCACAGTCCTCAGTCGGATCCTTTGATGTTCTGGAGGCGCCTTTGAATGTGGCGGCAAATGTTATAGACAAAGGACCCAGTTTTTCTGTTCACCACTAGAGTCATATCTAGATGAAAGTGTTTCTTCACAGTCCTCAGTCGGATCCTTTGATGTTCTGGAGGCGCCTTTGATGTGGCGGCAAATGTTATAGACAAAGGACCCTAGTTTTTTCTGTTCACCACTAGAGTCATATCTGAGATGAAAGTGTTTCTTCACAGTCCTCAGTCGGATCCTTTGATGTTCTGGAGGCGCCTTTGATGTGGCGGCAAATGTTATAGACAAAGGACCTAGTTTTTTCTGTTCACCACTAGAGTCATATCTGAGATGAAAGTGTTTCTTCACAGTCCTCAGTCGGATCCTTTGATGTTCTGGAGGCGCCTTTGATGTGGCGGCAAATGTTATAGACAAAGGACCTAGTTTTTCTGTTCACCACTAGAGTCATATCTGAAGATGAAGTGTTTCTTCACAGTCCTCAGTCGGATCCTTTGATGTTCTGGAGGCGCCTTTGATGTGGCGGCAAATGTTATAGACAAAGGACCTAGTTTTTTCTGTTCACCACTAGAGTCATATCTGAGATGAAAGTGTTTCTTCACAGTCCTCAGTCGGATCCTTTGATGTTCTGGAGGCGCCTTTGATGTGGCGGCAAATGTTATAGACAAAGGACCTAGTTTTTTCTGTTCACCACTAGAGTCATATCTGAGATGAAAGTGTTTCTTTACAGTCCTCAGTCGGATCCTTTGATGTTTTGGAGGCGCCTTTGATGTGGCGGCAAATGTTATAGACAAAGGACCTAGTTTTTTCTGTTCACCACTAGAGTCATATCTGAGATGAAAGTGTTTCTTCACAGTCCTCAGTCGGATCCTTTGATGTTCTGGAGGCGCCTTTGATGTGGCGGCAAATGTTATAGACAAGAGGACCTAGTTTTTCTGTTCACCACTAGAGTCATATCTGAGATGAAAGTGTTTCTTCACAGTCCTCAGTCGGATCCTTTGATGTTTTGGAGGCGCCTTTGATGTGGCGGCAAATGTTATAGACAAAGGACCTAGTTTTTCTGTTCACCACTAGAGTCATATCTGAGATGAAAGTGTTTCTTCACAGTCCTCAGTCGGATCCTTTGATGTTTTGGAGGCGCCTTTGATGTGGCGGCAAATGTTATAGACAAAGGACCTAGTTTTTTCTGTTCACCACTAGAGTCATATCTAGAGATGAAAGTGTTTCTTCACAGTCCTCAGTCGGATCCTTTGATGTTTTGGAGGCGCCTTTGATGTGGCGGCAAATGTTATAGACAAAGGACCTAGTTTTTCTGTTCACCACTAGAGTCATATCTGAGATGAAAGTGTTTCTTCACAGTCCTCAGTCGGATCCTTTGATGTTTCGGAGGCGCCTTGATGTGGCGGCAAATGTTATAGACAAAGGACCTAGTTTTTTCTGTTCACCACTAGAGTCATATCTGAGATGAAAGTGTTTCTTCACAGTCCTCAGTCGGATCCTTTGATGTTTTGGAGGCGCCTTTGATGTGGCGGCAAATGTTATAGACAAAGGACCTAGTTTTTTCTGTTCACCACTAGAGTCATATCTGAGATGAAAGTGTTTCTTCACAGTCCTCAGTCGGATCCTTTGATGTTTCTGGAGGCGCCTTTGATGTGGCGGCAAATGTTATAGACAAAGGACCTAGTTTTTTCTGTTCACCACTAGAGTCATATCTGAGATGAAAGTGTTTCTTCACAGTCCTCAGTCGGATCCTTTGATGTTTTGGAGGCGCCTTTGATGTGGCGGCAAATGTTATAGACAAGGACCTAGTTTTTCTGTTCACCACTAGAGTCATATCTGAGATGAAAGTGTTTCTTCACAGTCCTCAGTCGGATCCTTTGATGTTTGGAGGCGCCTTTGATGTGGCGGCAAATGTTATAGACAAAGGACCCTAGTTTTTTCTGTTCACCACTAGAGTCATATCTGAGATGAAAGTGTTTCTTCACAGTCCTCAGTCGGATCCTTTGATGTTTTGGAGGCGCCTTTGATGTGGCGGCAAATGTTATAGACAAAGGACCTAGTTTTTTCTGTTCACCACTAGAGTCATATCTGAGATGAAAGTGTTTCTTCACAGTCCTCAGTCGGATCCTTTGATGTTTGGAGGCGCCTTTGATGTGGCGGCAAATGTTATAGACAAAGGACCTAGTTTTTCTGTTCACCACTAGAGTCATATCTGAGATGAAAGTGTTTCTTCACAGTCCTCAGTCGGATCCTTTGATGTTTTGGAGGCGCCTTTGATGTGGCGGCAAATGTTATAGACAAAGGACCTAGTTTTTTCTGTTCACCACTAGAGTCATATCTGAGATGAAAGTGTTTCTTCACAGTCCTCAGTCGGATCCTTTGATGTTTTGGAGGCGCCTTTGATGTGGCGGCAAATGTTATAGACAAAGGACCTAGTTTTTCTGTTCACCACTAGAGTCATATCTGAGATGAAAGTGTTTCTTTCACAGTCCTCAGTCGGATCCTTTGATGTTTTGGAGGCGCCTTTGATGTGGCGGCAAATGTTATAGACAAAGGACCTAGTTTTTCTGTTCACCACTAGAGTCATATCTGAGATGAAAGTGTTTCTTCACAGTCCTCAGTCGGATCCTTTGATGTTTGGAGGCGCCTTTGATGTGGCGGCAAATGTTATAGACAAAGGACCTAGTTTTTTCTGTTCACCACTAGAGTCATATCTGAGATGAAAGTGTTTCTTCACAGTCCTCAGTCGGATCCTTTGATGTTTTGGAGGCGCCTTTGATGTGGCGGCAAATGTTATAGACAAAGGACCTAGTTTTTTCTGTTCACCACTAGAGTCATATCTGAGATGAAAGTGTTTCTTCACAGTCCTCAGTCGGATCCTTTGATGTTTTGGAGGCGCCTTTGATGTGGCGGCAAATGTTATAGACAAAGGACCTAGTTTTTTCTGTTCACCACTAGAGTCATATCTGAGATGAAAGTGTTTCTTCACAGTCCTCAGTCGGATCCTTTGATGTTTTGGAGGCGCCTTTGATGTGGCGGCAAATGTTATAGACAAAGGACCTAGTTTTTTCTGTTCACCACTAGAGTCATATCTGAGATGAAAGTGTTTCTTCACAGTCCTCAGTCGGATCCTTTGATGTTTTGGAGGCGCCTTTGATGTGGCGGCAAATGTTATAGACAAAGGACCTAGTTTTTTCTGTTCACCACTAGAGTCATATCTGAGATGAAAGTGTTTCTTCACAGTCCTCAGTCGGATCCTTTGATGTTTTGGAGGCGCCTTTGATGTGGCGGCAAATGTTATAGACAAAGGACCTAGTTTTTTCTGTTCACCACTAGAGTCATATCTGAGATGAAAGTGTTTCTTCACAGTCCTCAGTCGGATCCTTTGATGTTTGGAGGCGCCTTTGATGTGGCGGCAAATGTTATAGACAAAGGACCTAGTTTTTCTGTTCACCACTAGAGTCATATCTGAGATGAAAGTGTTTCTTCACAGTCCTCAGTCGGATCCTTTGATGTTTTGGAGGCGCCTTTGATGTGGCGGCAAATGTTATAGACAAAGGACCTAGTTTTTTCTGTTCACCACTAGAGTCATATCTGAGATGAAAGTGTTTCTTCACAGTCCTCAGTCGGATCCTTTGATGTTTGGAGGCGCCTTTGATGTGGCGGCAAATGTTATAGACAAAGGACCTAGTTTTTTCTGTTCACCACTAGAGTCATATCTGAGATGAAAGTGTTTCTTCACAGTCCTCAGTCGGATCCTTTGATGTTTGGAGGCGCCTTTGATGTGGCGGCAAATGTTATAGACAAAGGACCTAGTTTTTTCTGTTCACCACTAGAGTCATATCTGAGATGAAAGTGTTTCTTCACAGTCCTCAGTCGGATCCTTTGATGTTTTGGAGGCGCCTTTGATGTGGCGGCAAATGTTATAGACAAAGGACCTAGTTTTTTCTGTTCACCACTAGAGTCATATCTGAGATGAAAGTGTTTCTTCACAGTCCTCAGTCGGATCCTTTGATGTTCTGGAGGCGCCTTTGATGTGGCGGCAAATGTTATAGACAAAGGACCCTAGTTTTTCTGTTCACCACTAGAGTCATATCTGAGATGAAAGTGTTTCTTCACAGTCCTCAGTCGGATCCTTTGATGTTCTGGAGGCGCCTTTGATGTGGCGGCAAATGTTATAGACAAAGGACCTAGTTTTTTCTGTTCACCACTAGAGTCATATCTGAGATGAAAGTGTTTCTTCACAGTCCTCAGTCGGATCCTTTGATGTTCTTGGAGGCGCCTTTGATGTGGCGGCAAATGTTATAGACAAAGGACCTAGTTTTTTCTGTTCACCACTAGAGTCATATCTGAGATGAAAGTGTTTCTTCACAGTCCTCAGTCGGATCCTTTGATGTTTCTGGAGGCGCCTTTGATGTGGCGGCAAATGTTATAGACAAAGGACCTAGTTTTTTCTGTTCACCACTAGAGTCATATCTGAGATGAAAGTGTTTCTTCACAGTCCTCAGTCGGATCCTTTGATGTTCTGGAGGCGCCTTTGATGTGGCGGCAAATGTTATAGACAAAGGACCTAGTTTTTTCTGTTCACCACTAGAGTCATATCTGAGATGAAAGTGTTTCTTCACAGTCCTCAGTCGGATCCTTTGATGTTCTGGAGGCGCCTTTGATGTGGCGGCAAATGTTATAGACAAAGGACCTAGTTTTTTCTGTTCACCACTAGAGTCATATCTGAGATGAAAGTGTTTCTTCACAGTCCTCAGTCGGATCCTTTGATGTTCTGGAGGCGCCTTTGATGTGGCGGCAAATGTTATAGACAAAGGACCTAGTTTTTTCTGTTCACCACTAGAGTCATATCTGAGATGAAAGTGTTTCTTCACAGTCCTCAGTCGGATCCTTTGATGTTTTGGAGGCGCCTTTGATGTGGCGGCAAATGTTATAGACAAAGGACCTAGTTTTTTCTGTTCACCACTAGAGTCATATCTGAGATGAAAGTGTTTCTTCACAGTCCTCAGTCGGATCCTTTGATGTTTGGAGGCGCCTTTGATGTGGCGGCAAATGTTATAGACAAAGGACCTAGTTTTTTCTGTTCACCACTAGAGTCATATCTGAGATGAAAGTGTTTCTTCACAGTCCTCAGTCGGATCCTTTGATGTTCTGGAGGCGCCTTTGATTTGGCGGCAAATGTTATAGACAAAGGACCCTAGTTTTTTCTGTTCACCACTAGAGTCATATCTGAGATGAAAGTGTTTCTTCACAGTCCTCAGTCGGATCCTTTGATGTTTTGGAGGCGCCTTTGATGTGGCGGCAAATGTTATAGACAAAGGACCCTAGTTTTTTCTGTTCACCACTAGAGTCATATCTGAGATGAAAGTGTTTCTTCACAGTCCTCAGTCGGATCCTTTGATGTTTCTGGAGGCGCCTTTGATGTGGCGGCAAATGTTATAGACAAAGGACCTAGTTTTTTCTGTTCACCACTAGAGTCATATCTGAGATGAAAGTGTTTCTTCACAGTCCTCAGTCGGATCCTTTGATGTTCTGGAGGCGCCTTTGATGTGGCGGCAAATGTTATAGACAAAGGACCTAGTTTTTTCTGTTCACCACTAGAGTCATATCTAAGATGAAAGTGTTTCTTCACAGTCCTCAGTCGGATCCTTTGATGTTCTGGAGGCGCCTTTGATGTGGCGGCAAATGATATAGACAAAGGATCTAGTTTTTTCTGTTCACCACTAGAGTCATATCTGAGATGAAAGTGTTTCTTCACAGTCCTCAGTCGGATCCTTTGATGTTTCTGAGGCGCCTCTTGATGTGGCTGGCAAATGTTATAGACAAAGGACCTAGTTTTTTCTGTTCACCACTAGAGTCATATCTGAGATGAAAGTGTTTCTTCACAGTCCTCAGTCGGATCCTTTGATGTTCTGGAGGCGCCTTTGATGTGGCGGCAAATGTTATAGACAAAGGACCCTAGTTTTTTTCTGTTCACCACTAGAGTTCATATCTAGAGATGAAAGTGTTTCTTCACAGTCCTCAGTCGGATCCTTTGATGTTCTGGAGGCGCCTTTGATGTGGCGGCAAATGTTATAGACAAAGGACCTAGTTTTTTCTGTTCACCACTAGAGTCATATCTGAGATGAAAGTGTTTCTTCACAGTCCTCAGTCGGATCCTTTGATGTTCTGGAGGCGCCTTTGATGTGGCGGCAAATGTTATAGACAAAGGACCCTAGTTTTTTCTGTTCACCACTAGAGTCATATCTGAGATGAAAGTGTTTCTTCACAGTCCTCAGTCGGATCCTTTGATGTTCTGGAGGCGCCTTTGATGTGGCGGCAAATGTTATAGACAAAGGACCCAGTTTTTTCTGTTCACCACTAGAGTCATCTTTGAGATGAAAGTGTTTCTTCACAGTCCTCAGTCGGATCCTTTGATGTTCTGGAGGCGCCTTTGATGTGGCAGCAAATGTTATAGACAAAGGACCCAGTTTTTTCTGTTCACCACTAGAGTCATATCTGAGATGAAAGTGTTTCTTCACAGTCCTCAGTCGGATCCTTTGATGTTCTGGAGGCGCCTTTGATGTGGCGGCAAATGTTATAGACAAAGGACCTAGTTTTTTCGGTTCACCACTAGAGTCATATCTGAGATGAAAGTGTTTCTTCACAGTCCTCAGTCGGATCCTTTGATGTTCTGGAGGCGCCTTTGATTTGGCGGCAAATGTTATAGACAAAGGACCCAGTTTTTTCTGTTCACCACTAGAGTCATCTTTGAGATGAAAGTGTTTCTTCACAGTCCTCAGTCGGATCCTTTGATGTTCTGGAGGCGCCTTTGATGTGGCAGCAAATGTTATAGACAAAGGACCCAGTTTTTTCCTGTTCACCACTAGAGTCATATCTGAGATGAAAGTGTTTCTTCACAGTCCTCAGTCGGATCCTTTGAAGTTCTGGAGGCGCCTTTGATGTGGCGGCAAATGTTATAGACAAAGGACCCAGTTTTTTCTGTTCACCACTAGAGTCATATCTGAGATGAAAGTGTTTCTTCACAGTCCTCAGTCGGATCCTTTGATGTTCTGGAGGCGCCTTTGAATTGGCGGCAAATGTTATAGACAAAGGACCCAGTTTTTTCTGTTCACCACTAGAGTCATATCTAAGATGAAAGTGTTTCTTCACAGTCCTCAGTCGGATCCTTTGATGTTCTGGAGGCGCCTTTGATTTGGCGGCAAATGTTATAGACAAAGGACCCAGTTTTTTCTGTTCACCACTAGAGTCATATCTGAGATGAAAGTGTTTCTTCACAGTCCTCAGTCGGATCCTTTGATGTTCTGGAGGCGCCTTTGATTTGGCGGCAAATGTTATAGACAAAGGACCCAGTTTTTTCTGTTCACCACTAGAGTCATATCTGAGATGAAAGTGTTTCTTCACAGTCCTCAGTCGGATCCTTTGATGTTCTGGAGGCGCCTTTGATTTGGCGGCAAATGTTATAGACAAAGGACCCAGTTTTTTCTGTTCACCACTAGAGTCATATCTAAGATGAAAGTGTTTCTTCACAGTCCTCAGTCGGATCCTTTGATGTTTTGGAGGCGCCTTTGATTTGGCGGCAAATGTTATAGACAAAGGACCCAGTTTTTTCTGTTCACCACTAGATTCATATCTGAGATGAATGTGTTTCTTCACAGTCCTCAGTCGGATCCTTTGATGTTCTGGAGGCGCCTTTGATGTGGCGGCAAATGTTATAGACAAAGGACCTAGTTTTTTCGGTTCACCACTAGAGTCATATCTGAGATGAAAGTGTTTCTTCACAGTCCTCAGTCGGATCCTTTGATGTTTTGGAGGCGCTTTTGATGTGGCGGCAAATATTACAGACAAAGGACCTAGTTTTTTTCTGTTCACCACTGGAGTCATATCTGAGATGAAAGTGTTTCTTCACAGTCCTCAGTCGGATCCTTTGATGTTCTGGAGGCGCCTTTGATGTGGCAGCAAATGTTATAGACAAAGGACCCAGTTTTTTCTGTTCACCACTAGAGTCATCTTTGAGATGAAAGTTTTTCTTCACAGTCCTCAGTCGGATCCTTTGATGTTCTGGAGGCGCCTTTGATGTGGCAGCAAATGTTATAGACAAAGGACCCAGTTTTTTCTGTTCACCACTAGAGTCATATCTGAGATGAAAGTGTTTCTTCACAGTCCTCAGTCGGATCCTTTGATGTTCTGGAGGCGCCTTTGATGTGGCGGCAAATGTTATAGACAAAGGACCTAGTTTTTTAGGTTCACCACTAGAGTCATATCTAAGATGAAAGTGTTTCTTCACAGTCCTCAGTCGGATCCTTTGATGTTCTGGAGGCGCCTTTGATGTGGCGGCAAATGATATAGACAAAGGATCTAGTTTTTTCTGTTCACCACTAGAGTCATAACTGAGATGAAAGTGTTTCTTCACAGTCCTCAGTCGGATCCTTTGATGTTTCGAGGCGCCTCTGATGTGGTGGCAAATGTTATAGACAAAGGACCAAGTTTTTTCTGTTCACCACTAGAGTCATCTTTGAGATGAAAGTGTTTCTTCACAGTCCTCAGTCGGATCCTTTGATGTTCCGGAGGCGCCTTTGATGTGGCAGCAAATGTTATAGACAAAGGACCCAGTTTTTTCTGTTCACCACTGGAGTCATATCTGAGATGAAAGTGTTTCTTCACAGTCCTCAGTCGGATCCTTTGATGTTCTGGAGGCGCCTTTGATGTGGCGGCAAATGTTATAGACAAAGGACCTAGTTTTTTCGGTTCACCACTAGAGTCATATCTGAGATGAAAGTGTTTCTTCACAGTCCTCAGTCGGATCCTTTGATGTTCTGGAGGCGCCTTTGATTTGGCGGCAAATGTTATAGACAAAGGACCCAGTTTTTTCTGTTCACCACTAGAGTCATCTTTGAGATGAAAGTGTTTCTTCACAGTCCTCAGTCGGATCCTTTGATGTTCTGGAGGCGCCTTTGATGTGGCAGCAAATGTTATAGACAAAGGACCCAGTTTTTTCCTGTTCACCACTAGAGTCATATCTGAGATGAAAGTGTTTCTTCACAGTCCTCAGTCGGATCCTTTGAAGTTCTGGAGGCGCCTTTGATGTGGCGGCAAATGTTATAGACAAAGGACCCAGTTTTTTCTGTTCACCACTAGAGTCATATCTGAGATGAAAGTGTTTCTTCACAGTCCTCAGTCGGATCCTTTGATGTTCTGGAGGCGCCTTTGAATTGGCGGCAAATGTTATAGACAAAGGACCCAGTTTTTTCTGTTCACCACTAGAGTCATATCTAAGATGAAAGTGTTTCTTCACAGTCCTCAGTCGGATCCTTTGATGTTCTGGAGGCGCCTTTGATTTGGCGGCAAATGTTATAGACAAAGGACCCAGTTTTTCTGTTCACCACTAGAGTCATATCTGAGATGAAAGTGTTTCTTCACAGTCCTCAGTCGGATCCTTTGATGTTCTGGAGGCGCCTTTGATTTGGCGGCAAATGTTATAGACAAAGGACCCAGTTTTTTCTGTTCACCACTAGAGTCATATCTGAGATGAAAGTGTTTCTTCACAGTCCTCAGTCGGATCCTTTGATGTTCTGGAGGCGCCTTTGATTTGGCGGCAAATGTTATAGACAAAGGACCCAGTTTTTTCTGTTCACCGCTAGAGTCATATCTAAGATGAAAGTGTTTCTTCACAGTCCTCAGTCGGATCCTTTGATGTTCTGGAGGCGCCTTTGATTTGGCGGCAAATGTTATAGACAAAGGACCCAGTTTTTTCTGTTCACCACTAGATTCATATCTGAGATGAATGTGTTTCTTCACAGTCCTCAGTCGGATCCTTTGATGTTCTGGAGGCGCCTTTGATGTGGCGGCAAATGTTATAGACAAAGGACCTAGTTTTTTCGGTTCACCACTAGAGTCATATCTGAGATGAAAGTGTTTCTTCACAGTCCTCAGTCGGATCCTTTGATGTTTTGGAGGCGCTTTTGATGTGGCGGCAAATATTACAGACAAAGGACCTAGTTTTTTTCTGTTCACCACTGGAGTCATATCTGAGATGAAAGTGTTTCTTCACAGTCCTCAGTCGGATCCTTTGATGTTCTGGAGGCGCCTTTGATGTGGCAGCAAATGTTATAGACAAAGGACCCAGTTTTTTCTGTTCACCACTAGAGTCATCTTTGAGATGAAAGTGTTTCTTCACAGTCCTCAGTCGGATCCTTTGATGTTCTGGAGGCGCCTTTGATGTGGCAGCAAATGTTATAGACAAAGGACCCAGTTTTTTCTGTTCACCACTAGAGTCATATCTGAGATGAAAGTGTTTCTTCACAGTCCTCAGTCGGATCCTTTGATGTTCTGGAGGCGCCTTTGATGTGGCGGCAAATGTTATAGACAAAGGACCTAGTTTTTTAGGTTCACCACTAGAGTCATATCTAAGATGAAAGTGTTTCTTCACAGTCCTCAGTCGGATCCTTTGATGTTCTGGAGGCGCCTTTGATGTGGCGGCAAATGATATAGACAAAGGATCTAGTTTTTTCTGTTCACCACTAGAGTCATAACTGAGATGAAAGTGTTTCTTCACAGTCCTCAGTCGGATCCTTTGATGTTTCAAGGCGCCTCTGATGTGGTGGCAAATGTTATAGACAAAGGACCAAGTTTTTTCTGTTCACCACTAGAGTCATATCTGAGATGAAAGTGTTTCTTCACAGTCCTCAGTCGGATCCTTTGATGTTCTGGAGGCGCCTCTGATGTGGTGGCAAATGTTATAGACAAAGGACCTAGTTTTTTCTGTTCACCACTAGTCATATCTGAGATGAAAGTGTTTCTTCACAGTCCTCAGTCGGATCCTTTGATGTTTTGGAGGCGCCTTTGATGTGGCGGCAAATATTACAGACAAAGGACCTAGTTTTTTCTGTTCACCACTAGAGTCATATCTAAGATGAAAGTGTTTCTTCACAGTCCTCAGTCGGATTCTATGATGTTCTGGAGGCGCCTTTGATGTGACGGCAAATGTTATAGACAAAGGACCCAGTTTTTTCTGTTCACCACTAGAGTCATATCTGAGATTAAAGTGTTTCTTCGCAGTCCTCAGTCGGATCCTTTGATGTTCTGGAGGCGCCTTTGATGAGGCGGCAAATGTTACAGACAAAGGACCTAGTTTTTTCTGTTCACCACTAGAGTCATATCTGAGATGAAAGTGTTTCTTGACAGTCCTCAGTCGGATCCTATGATGTTTTGGAGGCGCCTCTGATGTGGCGGCAAATGTTATAGACAAAGGACCTAGTTTTTTCTGTTCACCACTAGAGTCATATCTGAGATGAAAGTGTTTCTTCACAGTCCTCAGTCGGATCCTTTGATGTTCTGGAGGCGCCTTTGATGTGGTGGCAAAAGTTATAGACAAAGGACCTAGTTTTTTCTGTTCACCACTAGAGTAATATCTGAGATGAAAGTGTTTCTTCACAGTCCTCAGTCGGATCCTTTGATGTTTTGGAGGCGCCTTTGATGTGGTGGCAAATGTTATAGACAAAGGACCTAGTTTTTCCTGTTCACCACTAGAGTCATATCTGAGATGAAAGTTTTTCATCACAGTCCTCAGTCGGATCCTTTGATGTTTTGGAGGCGCCTTTGATGTGGTGGCAAATGTTATAGACAAAGGACCTAGTTTTTTCTGTTCACCACTAGAGTCATATCTGAGATGAAAGTGTTTCATCACAGTCCTCAGTCGGATCCTCTGATGTTTTGGAGGCGCCATTGATGTGGCGGCAAATATTATAGACAAAGGACTTAGTTTTTTCTGTTCACCACTAGAGTCATATCTGAGATGAAAGTGTTTCATCACAGTCCTCAGTCGGATCCTCTGATGTTTTGGAGGCGCCATTGATGTGGCGGCAAATATTATAGACAAAGGACTTAGTTTTTTCTGTTCACCACTAGAGTCATATCTGAGATGAAAGTGTTTCTTCACAGTCCTCAGTCGGATCCTTTGATGTTCTGGAGGCGCCTTTAATGTGGCGGCAAATGTTATAGACAAAGGACCTAGTTTTTTCTGTTCACCACTCGAATCATATCTGAGATGAACGTGTTTTGGTTTATTATTTTCAATAATAAGCCTTTGGAATCGAGCAAGAAAAAAAATTTTTAACCCCCCCTCAAAATTTGATGTTTTACGTTTCAAGGTACGTAGAATACGAAAATCGAATAAAAAAATTTCCGTCCGTCCGCCGTACGCCGTACGCGGCACTTTTCTTAGCAACACTGGACCGATTTGGTTCAAATTTGGTATATGGGCTCCATTTGGGGTCTAGTTGTGCCGCGAAGCTTTTGGTTGATGTAGGTCACTTCTAAGGGGTGAAAATTAAGGGTTGAAATTTTCAAGAGTGCCCTAGCTCGAAAACTCTCGAAATAAAGGTATCGTTTTTTCACCAATTTTAAATAGTATTGAATTTTTAAAAATTTTTGAGACCACCCGGAGCTCTGTAGGACAAACCGTTCGGTCCCTACGAGTACTTGAAGGTTTTCCTTCGATAAAACAGAATCATGAGTGTGAATCGCAAAAGAGGTCTAATCTCCATTCAAATTTTATCGGACTAAAATGCGATCGCTGTTCATTTCTTCGATTTGTATACAGTTTTGCCTTCTGCGTAACCAGTAATCAAATTTCCATATGAAGCTTTCTATTTTTCCAATCGAGTGTGAAGCGTTTAGTTCTTTCTAATAAACTTGATTGTGAGGGTGTGAAGCCAGTATGGTGTGGTAGGTAGTACCTAGCTGGTAGGTAAAAAAAAGTTGGTGGGCAAAAAAAATGTTGGTGGGTAAAAAACGCTGCAAATCATTGCTCAAAGGCTTCTTCACTCTTCAGATCACTGATCAGCTGAGTGAGCTCCGAAGCCATTTTCAATCCTATTGAATGGAAATGCTCTTCCAGGCGTCTCCAGCATTCGAGGAAATCTTCTTCACTCCTCAGATCACTGATCAGCTGAGTGAGCTCCAGAGCCATTTTCAATCCTATTGAATGGAAGTGCTCTTCCAGGCGTCTCCAGCATTCGAGGAGATCTTCTTCACTCCTCAGATCACTGATCAGCTGAGTGAGCTCCGAAGCCATTTTCAATCCTATTGACTGGAAGTGCTCTTCCAGGCGTCTTCAGCATTCGGGGAGATCTTCTTCACTCTTCAGATCACTGATCAGCTGAGTGAGCTCCGAAGCCATTTTCAATCCTATTGAACGCAGGAAGCTGAAATTTGAGAGGAAAGGTCAAGGGAGAATACAGATGGTGGTAGGTGCTATTGATGGAGAACCAGTGATCTACTCAGAAGGGTGATCTATACAGAAAATAATAAACCTTTGAGCAATGATTTTCAGCGTTTTTTGACAGTCCTCAGTCGGATCCTTTGATGTTCTGGAGGCGCCTCTGATGTGGCTGCTTATGTTGTAGACAATGGACGGAGTTTTCTCTGTTCCTCAATAGAGTCATGTCATTGGGAATAACTGAAATAACTAGTAAAAATGGAGTTGAGTAGAACGTTGTCTATTTCCACGAAAATAATGAGTTACAATTTAAATCGATTTTGATGGTTAGGTCATCATCAGTTACAAACAATGATTCAGTTAATGTATGGTACTGATGATGGCCTAATTGTCGAAATCAATTAAGCTTGTATCTCATTATTTTCGTGGATTTAGACAACGTTCTACTCCGTTTTCATTAATGTAGTTTCCCACAATCTCATCGCAAGTTATTTTTTTCGTCAAATAACTAGCCTTTAACAGTCAAATTTATTGAAGAATTCTAATGTGGATCATCAATTCGAATCAATTCGAAATGGAACGTTATGACCAAAAAATCTAATTATCCGAGGTGATACAACTAGAATTTCCCAGTTTTCCATCAGCTGAGTTGGGGAACAGTAATCTTTATAGGAGGTTTTGTTGAGAATTTTACCTGACTTCTTGTTGTAGGCCCTCGTTGCTATGAACCATTCATAAAATAGGTACGCAGTGAACGCGAAGAGAGGAGCCAAAATTACGATTTGAAAGAATTTCGCCCAGAACGGCGGTGTGTAACAGATGATTGTGTCGCTTAAAGAATCCACAGAGGTTGGACTGGTTGAATCCGTTTTTCTTGCAGATGGCGGTGCATAAAATTTTGGACTCGATGCATCTGGATCTGAAGTCGTTGCACCAGAATCTGAAGACGTTGCACCAGACTCTGAAGTTGTTCCACCAGAATCTGAAGTCGTTGCTTCAGAATCTGAACTCTTCGCTCCTGATTCTGAAGTTGGTACACCATAATGTGAAGTTGGTGCCTCTTGTTCCGATGACGGTCCACCATCGTCTAGAATCAAATGAAATAATTTATTTCATTGTCGTCACAAAGTAAATATTGTATGACAGTAGTCAGCAGGTCAACAAAATCAACATTTATAAGATTATCAGGTGCAGGGGCGGCTACTGATAGGAGCATAGGCGCATGTGCACCCCCTGCCAATTAAAAAAATATAAAAAAAATCAGCGTTAGTTCCTCTGGGTTTGAAGAGTACGTTGGCTAGTGACAGAAGACTCGACAGTACTGTGCTGGTTGAATCTACGCGCAAAACAGTTGGCAGAGAGCTCCCTCTTTTTTGACCAATCAGAGGCGGTTGGAGCAAATCCTGTTCTAAGCTCCGTTTGTGGGGAGGGTGACGTGTTTCGAGGGAGACAGGCACGTGAGATTGACCAACCAGAGAGCATGAAAGCACGGGGAGCAGCACGGAAGAAATGCTCCTGGAGTGTGTGAGTGAGTGAATCTCCAATTTTATTATTTTGTGCTCCTGGCTCTCAAGTTTCCCAGTTTCCTTATCGTAAACAAACAAAACTGATAAGGGCATTTCCCGTTTCTCGTTTTTGGTCCACCGTTTTGTTCAAAGTACTGTGATTATTCAGGAGTGTTGTAGGTGCTATGAATAATTCGATGCATTACATTAACGTAAACTATTCATGTTTGTCAGTCGTGGAAAAGTGCGACATTCGAGAAACTGACCGCCTCTTGCTGTCTCTACCTGGACTCCAGCAGACGTTAAAATTTAAAAATCGAGCAGATTCGTACCGTATGTTTAATGTCGAATATTATAAGAGATTGTAAGATTGGCTTTGCGGGTGTGAAGTGACTAATTATTTTGCTTTGTTTGCCTACTGTGTTCCACTAACTGAAATGAGGCTTGGGTTAAAGACATCATAACTGATCTGGCTCATTTAGCCAAAAAAATTGAAAAACGCATTGGCTGTCTCCCATAAAACGATCTGGTAGATTTGCGTATACTGGGCCGTCAAAATATAATGCAACAACTCGACAGTGAATATCGTCTTAACCTTCCGGTACACGCATAGGCGGCACCTGTGCCGCCTCAACCTTAGTTTTCGTATTTACGCGTGCATTCTTGATTCCCGGACGGCGGGATCTACTGCTATTTGTTAGTTACCATATTTATCCAGAGATCACGCTGGTTTCACCTTGCCGAGTCAAACGTCGCGCCAGTGTTATCAGTTGCAATCTGGCTAGTGTGCAGTAGAATACGAAGCTCTAAGGAAAAGTTCTTGAATAAAAAAATTGAATGGCTTTTTTACTTGCTCCCTCCTCCCTCCCTGGGAGCGCTAATGAATACAGAACCCATCTGTACTGCGATAATTTGGTTGAGAAAACAATCATGTCGATTTCATTGGAAAAAGTTGGCTGTTTATGATTTTAGGTAGGTACCTATTTATTTGGTTTATGAGCATACAAACTATAAAATTATAGTAAGTTTGATTCAGGTGTAGGGGTGTGTCAGTCCAGGTATTTCCCTGGAACGGTTCCAACGGTTACGGTGACAAAGATGTAACCGTTCCATATTACTGGTACAGTTTCATTACCAGTACAGGCGATCAAATCCCAATCACACGGCATGGATGAAGCAGACAGTCGTCCTTCTTCCATGCAATACTATAGCATCATTTTCCTTGACAATTCGCTAAAAGGAAGGAATTTGAACAAGTGTTACAAAAGAGGCAATTCATTATAAATAATAGTTACCAAACAATTCAAGGAAAGAATAATGACGTTGCAGTTTAATAACTTAACATGACAATAATAAATTAATAATACTGGAGACAACTCTAACCAGTCCAGAAGATAACTTCCCGCTCAAGAGCCATTCCATGAACCATTCTCAGTCCATGGAAGTAGTAAGGGCGCTTCCAGGAACAGAACTGAGAACAAGATCCATGCTTACCGGTCCAGAGCCATTGAACCAACCATTCTCTATGATATCTTATCGGTCCGGTTCCATCCTTACCGGTCCAGTTCCATCCTCACCAATCAGAATGATCAGATTGATGAGATGATTGATCAGATCATTGTGCTTGGTGAGGATGGAACTGGACCTATGGAAAAGATTCTCTTCCCGGTCCAGAGCCATTTCAAGATATCTTATCAGTCCGTGGAACTGGACCGGTAAGGGTCGAGTTTTTGTCACTGCGTGGAACCGTTCCAACCTGATACTCGGTTCCACAGTCCCGGTACAGCTGTACCGACACACCTCTATTCAGGTGGTTTACCTAGCATATTGACACAGCTGTTAACAACTTTTCAATAATGACTATGGGCAGT
>CM019182.2:53068959-53131121 GCA_009739505.2 Apolygus lucorum
TAACTTCGGGTTTACGAGAGCGTAAACTCGTATCATCGTTTTTCGACAATTTATACTCAAAAATGTTTAGTTTTGACTCCAGAAATCGATTTGGCTACTGATTTCCTTTAAGAAAAACCTTTGCTTGTAGTAAAAGGAGGAAAAATAACTCCGCGAAAGAGTTATCTCGCCACAAAACCTATTAGGTTGTTTCCCAGAAAGTTGGGTGATGTCAAGATACGACTTTCTGGCTTAGCACGGCAGTGTTGTTTCTATATTCCTACCTACCGTACTTTCGCTTCGCAGTCACGGCCCTCATTAGTAAATTTGATTACTGGTTGCTAAGGACGCAAAACTGAGTACAACTCAAAGAAACGAACAGCGATCCCGTTTTGGTCAGCTAAAATTTGAACGTCGATTACAGGGGCGTGGCGTCCATAAGGCCACTTTGGGTCTAGCCCCGGCAAAATTTCTCTCATTGTAACCTAGATTTTTACCCCAAAGTTGAAAAAACTCCCTTCAAAAAGTGTTCTCCACAAAGTAGAAAACAATCCCTAGCAGAAAGTTTTTTCCTCAAAACTCACTCATGATCCATGGAGCTTTTATAAGTAAAAAATAATTCCACACTGACATGCAGTTATTATGTCAAATATCCATGGTAAAACCCGAGGCCATGGAGCTAGCTTCCATGCCTACTACTAGGTCCATGCCAAAGGCTGTCTCCATGGCCTGCTACGAGAGAGAAGATGTAAGATGGAATCGATAGGTATCCAACAATCGATTTGTATCAAACAATCGATTCTCCACTCCCGAATTCCCAAGATCTGGGGCTAGACCCCGGAGTCGTCATGCCAACGTGTTGTTTATTTTTAGTTTTTCCCCGTCCGCACATGGGCAGTAGTGTTATTTTAGTTTACCCCCTCCCTTTCTCGGCCCCTGCCCTGGAAGACAAGATCGATTTTTTATTCTTTCTGATGATGACTTGTTTTGATTCAACTAGATGGATGGATACTCTGTTCAGGTTGCCATGAAAGTTCATTCGGCAAGTTCGTTTCATCCTATGGACTCCTCATAGGATGTAAAAATGGAGTACTTCAGATATCAGTTATAGATGGGATTAAAAATTGAATGGATACTCCCCACTTTTACAGATTTTCACAGTATGTTGCCCAGACTGCACGATTAGGTGTTTAGTGTGTTTACACAGTACATAGAACAGTACTGGAAACAACCGACAACAGATAAAGTTTATCTGATAAACAGGAGGGTGGTTACATCTTGACATGATACAATTTCGCTGATTGACAGCAGAATTATGATTTTTGGAGTGTTATCATTGTTGTGGATGGCGTTTGCTACACAGAGATTTTGTCACATAGGCATGAAAGTAAGTTAAAACTATTGTAAGTTGAAACAAAGTTTTAAAATATTGTTGAAGTTGTTATCTTCAGGGGTTTTTCTCCGAAATGACTAGTCTCTCTGGAGCTCTTTACCGTGTTCCCTAAAGTGTCTTGAAACAATGACAGTTTACGTTCCTGGTCCTCTTATCATTTTCGGTTTTCCATTCCATTTTCCCTACATTTCAAGTCGTCTTGGTGTTTGTTGTAATACGATCTGATGGAGTTGACCACTGATTAGACTTACCTACCTACTTATCGTATTTTTTCGTTTCTGTTCAACATTTCGGTATGGGGGAATACAATAGGCAGCCTGGTGCTCTTCAGTTCCACAACTTTTCATACATAAATGCTACGTAGGCGTTGCAAAAGACAATTAAAAGTCATCAAAGGGAATATGATCCTCGAAAAGCATTAAAGACATTTCAACTAATATGTAGAATTTGTTAAGACACTTTTTTTTATGATCTCGTCTTTATGATTAAGAAATTATGTGCTTTTCGTTTTAAAAAAAAAATTGAATATTTAATATTTTAGTAAAAAATTAACATTTTTATCTTTTCGAGTCCCAGAAACGATTTTTTTTTTCCATCATTAACTGGAATGAAGTTGAGATGTGATGGTTCCCCCCTGGGTCCTCTGTTTGACGCAAAAGTATGTAGGTATGTGTGATCCTAGGGTCAAGTCGTGTATTTTCTGGTTTGGTGCCCCACCACTTTCAGAGGTCACCCAACGCCCCTGGCCGATTAGGCCTCTTTTGCGAGACACACTCGTGTTTCTGATTTCATAAGTCCAACCCTTAAGTACTCATAGGGAGCGAACGATTTGTCAAACAGAGCTCTGGGTGGTCTCATTCGATTCTATAAATTCTATTCTATTTTAAATTGGTAAAAAAAAGATACCTACTTTAAATCGAATGTTTTTGAAATAGGGCGCTTATGGAAATTACAACCCCAATTTTTCGCCCCTTAGAAGTGACTGACCAACCAAAAGCTTCGGGGCACAACTAGATCCCAAATGGAGCTCATATGCCAAATTTCATCAAAATCAGTCAATGCTCACTGAGGAAAGTGCCTCAGTGCCTCAGATTCCACGTACCTTGAAAAGTAAACCATCAAATGTTGAGGGGGGCGGTACATTTGTTTTCTTGCTCGATTCCAAATGTTCGTTATTGAAAATCATTAAGCAGAAGATCACATTTGATCGGCTGAAATATGAACCGTGATTTGGCCAATTTCCATCGATAGGTCAAATGTAGGTTGTCACTTTCAAATCGCCCTAGCTCAAAAACTCTCGATATAAAGTAGGTATGTTTTAACACAGAATGTGTTTTTGCGATGACCTACCGAAAAAAAATCGACACGAAAAAGCGACAGAAAAAACATCTGGTGATATGTTTATTGGTTGTCATGTTAATGTCAACTCCACATTTATTATTGTTGTTTTTTATTTAACGGATGACTAGTATCGCAAAAACACATTCTGTGTTCCTATGATTTCATACAAAGTATGGAAAAAGAAATAAACCGGGGGGTGCAGGGGGGCGGAGCCCCCCGCCGAGGCGCAAAGCGCCGAGTTTTAACTGATTTAACATAGAATTATAGTTTCAGACCTCAGAGTCCCCAATTTTTGAGACTTTGAACCCCTTAAAGTGATCCAAAAATTCTAGCAAACGAACTCTGCCTTTCTTTTGCTATTGCAAACATTTTGGCGCCGATTTCTATGTTTTTAGATTCAACCAAGCTCAAGTTAACGTCTGGAATTACACAAAAATATGATTATATACAATGGATTTATACACACAATATCAGGAATGGCAGTTCGTTGAAGTGACGGGAGGTAGCGCTGAAACCTGACACGGGTTGTTGGGACTAGACTCTCATATTATATGAAAAAGTGTTAAATTTCAGAAAACTTTTTAGAGTGTTCAAGAACGGATTTCTATGAAGACAATATTACTTTGAAGCTGAAATTGCAATAGCTGCATTTTGGTTTATTATTTTCAATAATGAACCTTTGGAATCGACCAAGAAAAAAAAATTTTAACACCCCCTCAAAATGTAATGGTTTACGTTTCAAATTGCGTAGAATCCAAAACGCTGCAAATTATTACACAACGGTTTATTATTTTTATATAGATCACTCGTCTACAAAATCACCAACCATCCAATATGAGGAAAAAAAAAAAATCAAAAAAAAATCAAAAAATTTTTTTTTTTTAAATCCAAAAAAAAAATCAAAATCACCAACCATCGATCGCATTTTGGTCAGCTAAAATTTGAACGGAGATTAGGCTTCTTTTGCGATTCACACTCGTGTTTTGATTTATATATATATATATATATCAATATAAACCCTTAAATTTTCGTAGGGAGCGAACGGTTTGTCCTACAGAGCTCCGCGTGGTCTCAAAAAATTCTAAAAATTCCATAGAATCTTAAATTGAAGGAAAAACAATACCTTTATATCGAAATTTTTTGAGTTAGGGCGTTTTCAAAGTGCAAAAGTGCCGCGTACGGCAGACGGACGGCCAGATTTTTATTCGATTTTGGTTTATTATTTTCAATAATGAACCTTTGGAATCGACCAAGAAAAAAAAATTTTAACACCCCCTCAAAATTTGATGGTTTACGTTTCAAGGTACGTAGAATCCAAAAATCGAATAAAAAACGCTGCAAATTATTACACAATGGTTTATTATTTTTCTATATAGATCACTCGTCTACAAAATCACCAACCATCCAATATGAAGAGAAGGAAAAAAAAAGTCAAAATCACCAACCATCGATCGCATTTCGGTCAGCTCTAATTTGAACGGAGATTAGGCCTCTTTTGCGATTCACACTCGTGTTTTGATTTATATATATATATATATTTCAATGTAAACCCTTAAATTTTCGTAGGGAGCGAACTGTTTGTCCTACTGAGCTCCACGTGGTCTCAAAAAATTCTAAAAATTCTATAGAATCTTAAATTGAAGGAAAAACAATACCTTTATATCAAAATTTTTTGAGTTAGGGCGTTTTCAAAATTTCAAAATTGATTTTGGAACCCTTAGAAGTGACCTACATCAACCAAAAGCTTCGGGGCACAACTAGACCCCAAATGGAGCCTACATACCAAATTTCATCAAAATCGGTCAATGCTAAGTGGCAAAAGTGCCACGTACGGCGGACGGCGTACGGCGGACGGCGGACGGACGGCCAAATTTTTATTCGATTTTTGGATTCTACGTAGTACCTTGAAACGTAAACCATCAAATTTTGAGGGGGTGTTAAAATTTTTTTTTTCTTGGTCGATTCCAAAGGTTCATTATTGAAAATAATAAACCAAAATTGGCCGTCCGTCCGCCGTACGCGGCACTTTTGCCACTTAGCATTGACCGATTTTGATGAAATTTGGTAAGTAGGCTCCATTTGGGGTCTAGTTGTGCCCCGAAGCTTTTGGTTGATGTAGGTCACTCCTAAGGGTTCCAAAATCAATTTTGAAATTTTGAAAACGTCCTTACTCAAAAAATTTCGATATAAAGGTATTGTTTTTCCTTCAATTTAAGATTCTATAGAATTTTTAGAATTTTTCGAGACCACGCGGAGCTTTGTAGGACAAACCGTTCGCTCCCTACGAAAATTTAAGGGTTTATATTGAAATATATATATATATATAAATCATAACACGAGTGTGAATCGCAAAAGAGGCCTAATCTCCGTTCAAATCAGAGCTGACCAAAATGCGATCGATGGTTGGTGATTTTGATTTTTTTCTTTTTTCTCTTCATATTGGATGGTTGGTGATTTTGTAGACGAGTGATCTATATATAAAATAATAAACCATTGTGTAATAATTTGCAGCGTTTTTGTTTTTAAATTTGCTAACACAATTAGGTACGGTTCAGAAAAAGGCTAAAAATCAATTAAAATATTTTATGTAAATACATTTATATTATGCTTTGATATGACGTTAATAGTTTTCAACTACCTGGGCAAACATCAAGAAATTTACAATCATATTATGTATTAGGTACGTATATTTATTTTTTTCGATTTTTTAAATGAATTTAACACATGATTTTATATGTTTTGGTGAAGATATTCAATATTTATGATCCCGAAATATTGCTCAAAATGTTATTGAACTGCAGGGTGAATTAATACGTTCGTTTACCTGAGTTGCCATTATAGTGTTGAATCGATTCGTTGAACTGATTTGAACATAAAGGGAGCCTGTGGGTTTTATAGTTGGATCCGCGGAGAACCCCCACTTACGCCGTAATATTTCATCTTTCTTTCTCATTCGGGATCTCTTCGCTCAACTTCGATGGTTACACTTACTCGGGATGGTACACTTTCACAAAAACGAATCTCCGATCTTCGTATCGGAGGTTGGATCGGGTATCTTCGTAACCGGGGAGGTACCTGCGTGTAAATCAGGGCGGATTTGTCCTTAATGCGTTTACTTCTCTTGAGAGAAGTGGAAAAAAATTCATGTACCTACTCGTAGATTCTCTCGTGGGTACCAACTGAAGAAGTGGACGTTGCGTTGGGATTTTTCGAAATCGAAGTTGTTGGGGCCTAACTGTGTCCTGAAATGATCTCATTCGACTAAGAACATTTGAATACCTTACGATGATTAGATACCTGTGGAACACACAAAAAGATATGAACATGTTATAAGCAATTAGTTCAACAAAATTTGTCATCGATTTTGGGGAAAATTTTGGTCATAACTTCATTTTTAAACTTCTACAAAAATTAATCAAAAAGTTCAGCTGTCTGAATTCATACTTCCCTACCTTTGAAACTGTCTTCCATGATTCCTAGTAAGCAAAACTCTTAAATGATCAGGATCTGGGAGAATGTCAAGAGAGTATTTATTTATTTGCCATTATACAGAGTACATTGCAATAGTCATTACAGTAGTTTACGTGTCCAAGAAAATAAATATTAGATTGTGTGCACCAGGTGTGAGGGGGCTCGTACAACCCCCCTCGTGCCGGCCGGGGCCACCCTGATTAAAATCAGGTACATGTACTCGTATATCACATGAAATTCTTAAAGCCTAAAAATTCATCTTTAGAGTAAAATTCTCTCGTCTGCAGAAGCATTTATTTGTCTAAAAACGGAGTTGAGTAGAATGTTGTATATTTCCACGAAAATAATGAGTTACAAGTTAAATCGATTTCGACGGTTAGGTCATCATCAGTAACAAACAATAACTGATGATGTGTTACTGATGATGACCTAACCGTCGAAATCGATTTAACTTGTAACTCATTAGTTTCGTGGAAATAGACAACATTCTACTCAACTCCGTTTTATTAAAATGGTTTTCCACAATCTCATCGCGAGTGATTTTATTCGTATTTATTTGTCTTTAAAACTATCGTAATTCAATTCCTTGAGTTTCTTAGGTAGTTTATTATAAAATTTAGGTGCCCAATAATTAATAGAGTTCTGACTTCTTTTGAGCCTGTTATACTTAATGACTAGATCATTTTGGTTTATTATTTTCAATAATGAACCTTTGGAATCGACCAAGAAAAAAAAATTCAACACCCCCTCAAAATTTGATGCTTTACGTCTCAAGGTACGTAGAATCCGAAAATCGAATAAAAATTTGGCCGTCCGTCCGCCGTCCGCGGCACTTTTGCCACTTAGCATTGACCGATTTTGATGAAATTTGGTATGTAGGCTCCATTTGGGGTCTAGTTGTGCCCCGAAGCTTTTGGTTGATGTAGGTCACTTCTAAGGGTTCCAAAATCAATTTTGAAATTTTGAAAACGCCCTAACTCAAAAAATTTTGATATGAAGGTATTGTTTTTCCTTCAATTTAAGATTCTATAGAATTTTTAGAATTTTTTGAGACCACGTGGAGCTCTGTAGGACAAACCGTTCGCTCCCTACGAAAATTTAAGGGTTTATATTAAAATATATATATATATACAAATCAAAACACGAGTGTGAATCGCAAAAGAGGCCTAATCTCCGTTGAAATTAGAGCTGACCGAAATGCAATCGATGGTAGGTGATTTTGATTTTTTTTTTGATATTTTTATTTATTTTTTTTTTTTAGTTATTTATTTATTTTTTTTCTTCATATTGGATGGTTGGTGATTTTGTAGACGAGTGATCTATATAGAAAAATAATAAACCATTGTGTAATAATTTGCAGCGTTTTTTCCTCTGGTGTCGTGATTGTGGACCTCTCATTTTTCGTTAACCAATCATCCTGATTTCTATGCACCTGCAGTAGGCATTCTCGTATATAAATTCTTGGCAGGGTCAGAATTCCTAACGATACAAAACAATCGCGGCAGTCGTCCCTGTATCCCAGTCCAGACAATATTCTAACGGCTCTACGTTGAAGGGCAAACAGGGAATCTGCTGATGCACAATGTCCCCATAACAAGATAGCGTATGTTAATTTTGAATGGAAACAGCCATTCAAGAGGATTTAAGCATTAGGAGAGGCATTAGAGACAAAGCAATAGATCTCGAGATAACTAATTCAATTGAATCTTAATCATGTCAATGTAAATATTGTGATACAATCGGAGTCCGATAGGTACTATTCCCAAATTTGAAAATTTTCCGAAAATGGCTAAAAATAGTCAACAACTGTAGTGTTTCCACAACCTCCTTTTCTCAGACTTGTTTAATAGGTAGTCGGAAGATTCAAATCGAGTTATGAATTGTTTACAACGGATTTAAAACACATAAACGTTGTTCAGAAACAGGTATAATGTTGTTTGCTTGTACAAGTATGATCACTCTAATCGATCTTCATACTATGACCAGACAGAACAATTTGTTTATCGGTCGCGCGGTTCACTTTTCGGGCTGAAAAAACATTACATTTTGTTTTTCTACAGACCTCAAGCTAAAACAAATTATTACACAAAGGTTTATTATTTTTCTGTATAGATCACTCGACTGCAAAGAACATTGCTTTGCCATTGGCACTACCTACCAACCATATTTTTGCTCCACAATCAATTTTATATTCAAGAAATTAACTTTTCACACTCAATTCGAAGAAACAAATATGTAACAGGACTGTTGAAGTGATTGGCTTCAATTCACTACTGAATTTACTAGCCATGGTTTTCAACATTTTAGCCTGGTTTTCTTGTTGGGTTGACATGATGGTTCACACAGACCACCAAGCCCTTTCTTATCTTATGAATATGAAAGAACCCAAAGGAAGACTAGGAAGGTGGCAACTTTTTCTTATGGGATTCAGTTTGAGGATTAGCCATCGTCATGGAAAAGAACTCGAGGATGCTGATGCCATCTCTAGAAGAACAGCGAAATGCATATCGTCGGAGAATGAAAGCAAATTCTGATAAGAACCACTGTAGTCGCACACCACAATTGAAGGTTGGCGATCTTATTCAAGTTCAGCATGGCTACTCAGGAAAAAACCCGGTCGTCAAAGGTCCATACAAAATAAACAAAATCATCCTGATGAATGGATTTCCCAAGTCCAACAAGTATGCTTCTGACGATGGACAGACAGCATGCGCGGCAATAAAAAACGTCCTTCGATATCATTGCAGGAGCAATGATGAAACTTGAGTGGGGGAGAGTGTAACACGACTGTTGAAGTGGCTACTCCATACCTATTAAAATAACATCCCTAGCAACGAGTAAACATAGATGTGAAAAACTGTAACCTAGGTATTACCGAAATTACATTATTGTGAAGTCTAATTTCAAGTCGAGTCTGTGTACTTTATTTTAATTATTTAAGTGCATTATTTAGGATTCGATTACAACGCAAGCTTCACAAAATAGTTGAGGTTGCCTTGATTAGGATTAGTATTAGGGCTAAGGATGCAAAACTGATTACAACTCGAAGAAACGAAAAACGATCGCATTTTGGTCAGCCAAAATTTCAATGGGCGGTTAGGCCTCTCTTGTCATTCACACTCGTGTTTCTGATTTATCATGTCCAACCAATAAGTTCTCGTAGGGAGCGAACAGACGGTCCTACAAAGTCGGGTGGTCTCATTCGATATTAATAATTAATTAATATTTTTAACTGATGAAAAAACAATATTTTTATGCCAAAATTTTTTGAGCTAGGGCGTTTTGAAAATTCCAGCCTTTATTTGTCTATCCTTAGAAGTGTATCTCTTCCTGCCTACATCTTCCTACGTTCATTTCAAGTATGAATGTTAATCTAATTTTTTTCTTAATGAAAGAAATATTCTAGAAATATCCATGATTTATAATTGTTTTTACCATCAAGGGAGAATTAACTTATTTTTTCACAGTCCTCAAGCTAGAAGACATGTCCATGTCAACTAAGTTTTTTGTAGATGAGTGATCCGAACACAGCAATAATAAACCATTATGTAATAAGTACTTTGCTGCGTTTTCTTTGGTAAAAACGTCTGCCAAGTTGGGTGGGCAGTATAGCTTCCTCACTCATTGTAACATGGACGTATAGAATCAGTTGGCGAAAAAATTATGATTCAAAGAGTTATTGAATACCAAAATATTGGCGATAATATGCGGGATAGGGTTGCAGGTATTAATGTTTATAATATTTTTATAATTTTTATAAGGTATTATAGTTTATAATATTTTGTATTTTCAACGTAGAATTTTATTTAGCGGTCCACCGTCTAGGACCTAACCCACACAATCCCTGAAAATTTCATCGAAATTGGTTGAATAGTTGCGGAGTTTTGGTTGTAACAATAAATTTAAAGTTCGCGCATGCGCAGTGGCTATTGCTTGACCAATTTGATTGAAACTTAAAGGGTGTCTCTTAGAAGTTAGTCTCTAACTTACCTCCAAATTTGAGCAAAATCGGTTCATTAGAAACCGAGGTTCCAGGAAATTCACGTTTGCGCATGCGCACTCGCTCCTATTGGTCCGAAGGTGCTGAAATTGATAGGGGACCGTCTAGTACCTAACCCGCACAATCCCTGAAAATTTCATCAAAATCGGACCACAGGTTAGTATAGTTTTGCCCGGGACAAGGATTGACCACAGACAGACCGACAGACAGACAGACCGACAGACAGACCGACAGACACGCAGTGGCGTCTGGTGAGAATATTCGTGAGGCAAACAGCTTGGCCAGTCACAGAGGAATAAACAATAATGAAAAACGCTGCAAATTATTACACAAAGGTTTATTATTTTTCTGAAGATCAAGCGTCAGCTTTACCCTCGTCACTACCTACCAGTCATGTTTTCGCTTCGAAATGTTGTTTATTTAGATGAAATAAACCCTTCACACTCCATTTGAAGAAATAAAGAATTCCTTGGTTTAGAAATTTGATTACCGGTTAGTTAAGGAAGCAAAACATGTACAACCCAAAGAAACGAACATCGATCGCATTTCGGTCAGCTAAAATTTTTAAGGTGATAAGGCCTCTCTTGCGATTCACACACGTGTTTCTCATTTATCGTAAGTTCAACCTTCAAGTTCTCATGGAGAGCTTATAGTTTATCCTCTGGGTGGGTTCATTCGATTCTAAAAATTCAATGGTACCTATCTCAAATTGGTGAAAAAACAATACCTTCATAACGAGAGTTTTCGAGAGAGGGGGCCTTAAGACGTTACAGCCCTAATGTTTCACCGCTTAGAAGTGACTGACAAAACCTTTGGGGCACATGTAGATCCCAAATGGAGCTCTTATACCAAATTTCATCAAAATCGGTCCATGATAATTAAAGAAAGTTTCGCGATTTTTTTATATTCGATTTTCAAAATATACGTAGTAGCTACCTACCTCAAACGTAAACCATCGGGGGGGTCAATATTATGCAATTATTTCCAAGTAGGTACCTATCAACAAGAAAAACGATTAGGTACAGTAAAATCGAGAACGGGACACCAGTCAGCGCCAGGCAGCCGCTATTTGCGGTGGCGAAAAAACAAAGTTTTCCTTCCTTGAGATAATAGTCCAGTCAAATTAGCAGTTAGGGTTTGCATTAATTCCGGACAAAGCGAAACTTTTAAGGGTGACTTGTGGGTGCCTATGGAACATGTTGTTAGTATATTCTACTAGATTCTCCTTGTGCTAACTTTTTGGTGCCCGAAAAACCGCGATTTTTCGGCACTTGTTTCAGTTTTTTGCCTATAACTCGTACACGATGCATCCTACGGAAAATTTTACTCGTTCCTTTATTAAACAGGATGAATTTCTGCGTCGAATGACCACCTGAAACGTTAAGATCGGTTCAGCCGTTTGGCCGAAATCGATCGTTGAAGTTTGGCGATTTTTCCCAAATTGGTTGAAAAATGGGTTACGCTCAAGTTTCAAGGCCTGTACATCAAAAACGGCGTATCCAACCAAAAAATGTCACATAATCAAAGTTGTAGAGAATCAAATTTTGTGTAAGAAAAGCATCCCCCCTTCCTCTCCCCTCCCACCCGCCCCTACCAAATGATAGAATAACGAAACAACTTCTGAGTAAACGAAATTATGAGTATTGAAAACGGTGTTGCAATCAAAAAATGTCATATAATCAAAGTGAAACGTCTGTTGTTCAACTTACTAAGGCACTGAGGTACTTGTAATACTAGAAAAGGCGAAAGAAAAAACATTCTCCTGGTCCTAACTTTTTGGTGCCCGAAAAACCGCGATTTTTCGGCACTTGATTCAGTTTTTCGCCTATAACTCGTACACGATGCATCCTACGGAAAATGTTACTCAATCCTTCATTAAACAGGATGAATTTCTGCGTCAAATGACCACCTGAAACGTTAAGATCGGTTCAGCCGTTTGGCCGAAATCGATCGTTGAATTTTGCCGCTTTTTCCCAAATTGGTTGAAAAATGGGTTACGCTCAAGTTTCAAGGCCTGTACATCAAAAACGGCGTATCCAACCAAAAAATGTCACATAATCAAAGTTGTAGAGAATCAAATTTTGTGTAAGAAAAGCATCCCCTCTTCCTCCCCCCCCTCCCACCCGCCCCTACCAAATGATAGAATAACGAAACAACTTCTGAGTAAACGAAATTATGAGTATTGAAAACGGTGTTGCAATCAAAAAATGTCATATAATCAAAGTGAAACGTCTGTTGTTCGACCTAAGGCACTGAAGTACTTATAATAATAGAAAAGGCAAAAGAAAAAACATCTCCTAGATTCTCCTTTTGCTCACTTTTTGGTGCCCGAAAAACCACGATCTTTCGGCACTTGTTCCAGTTTTTCGCCTATAACTCGTACACGATGCATCCTACGGAAAATTTTACTCAATCCTTTATTAAACAGGATGAATTTCTGCGTCGACTGACCACCTTCATTTTTTAGATCGGTTCAGCCGTTTGGCCGAAATCGATCGTTGAAGTTTTGGCGATCAACCAATTTGGGAAACATCGCCAAACTTCAACGATCGATTTCGGCCAAACGGCTGAACCGATCTAAAAAATGAAGGTGGTCAGTCGACGCAGAAATTCATCCTGTTTAATAAAGGATTGAGTAAAATTTTCCGTAGGATGCATCGTGTACGAGTTATAGGCGAAAAACTGGAACAAGTGCCGAAAAATCGTGGTTTTTCGGGCACCAAAAAGTGAGCAAAAGGAGAATCTAGGAGATGTTTTTTCTTTTGCCTTTTCTATTATTATAAGTACTTCAGTGCCTTAGGTCGAACAACAGACGTTTCACTTTGATTATATGACATTTTTTGATTGCAACACCGTTTTCAATACTCATAATTTCGTTTACTCAGAAGTTGTTTTGTTATTCTATCATTTGGTAGAGGCGGGTGGGAGGGGGGGGAGGAAGAGGGGATGCTTTTCTTACACAAAATTTGATTCTCTACAACTTTGATTATGTGACATTTTTTGGTTGGATACGCCGTTTTTGATGTACAGGCCTTGAAACTTGAGCGTAACCCATTTTTCAACCAATTTGGGAAAAAGCGGCAAAATTCAACGATCGATTTCGGCCAAACGGCTGAACCGATCTTAACGTTTCAGGTGGTCATTCGACGCAGAAATTCATCCTGTTTAATAAAGGATTGAGTAACATTTTCCGTAGGATGCATCGTGTACGAGTTATAGGCGAAAAACTGAATCAAGTGCCGAAAAATCGCGGTTTTTTGGGCACCAAAAGGTTAGGACCAGGAGAATGTTTTTTCTTTCGCCTTTTCTAGTATTACAAGTACCTCAGTGCCTTAGTAAGTTGAACAACAGACGTTTCACTTTGATTATATGACATTTTTTGATTGCAACACCGTTTTCAATACTCATAATTTCGTTTACTCAGAAGTTGTTTCGTTATTCTATCATTTGGTAGGGGCGGGTGGGAGGGGGGAGGAAGGGGGGATGCTTTTCTTACACAAAATTTGATTCTCTACAACTTTGAGTATGTGACATTTTTTGGTTGGATACGCCGTTTCTGATGTACAGGCCTTGAAACTTGAGCGTAACCCATTTTTCAACCAATTTGGGAAAAATCGCCAAACTTCAACGATCGATTTCGGCCAAACGGCTGAACCGATCTTAACGTTTCAGGTGGTCATTCGACGCAGAAATTCATCCTGTTTAATAAAGGAACGAGTAAAATTTTCCGTAGGATGCATCGTGTACGAGTTATAGGCAAAAAACTGAAACAAGTGCCGAAAAATCGCGGTTTTTCGGGCACCAAAAAGTTAGCACAAGGAGAATCTAGTAGAATATACTAAAAACATGTTCCATAGGCACCCACAAGTCACCCATAAAAGTTTCGCTTTGTCCGGAATTAATGCAAACCCCCCCCCCCTTTTTTGGCTAATTTGACTGGACTATAATGTGGTTGGATGGATATGTTATGTCTTGCCATGCATGAGTTAATTACTATCCATGACTCATCTTCCAAGTTTCTCTGATTTCAAGGTCACGAAACAGTTGTCCGATTGTTTGCAACAGCTGATAGCATGGTAGTGGGGGTATGGTAATACTTGACACCGCGATGACCCCCCGCCACCCCGCCGATCGTCGCCTCTCACTCTAAACAGTCCCGAAAAATTCATTTTTTTGAACTGCTTGCCTTGCATCGCTTTGCCCCGCGATAGTTCGCTTATCATCTGCAATCATCTACATTACCGACATCTCCAATTCTGTGGTGTGTTGTTAAAATACGTACTTTCTTATTCCATTGTCCTATTTCATCTAATTTACTTAGTAATAATGAAAAAGTACCTAAATTATATTAAAATTTTCCAAAATTGGCTATTATATTACTTGCAAAAAATGGGAATATAGGAGAATCTCAACAAAAATTAATTTATTCATTTTGCTTATTTTTAGTAAGGCAAACAGTGTTTGCTATGTTTGCCTGGAGGAGGCGCCACTGCAGACACGGAACCAAAATTGTTCGGGAAGCTATAAAACGCAAAAAGCAAGTGGAAATTTTGATTTTGGAGGACATTTTTTTTTTTTCACTTCTTTTACGAATACAAATGTTCCCTACCTTCGGTAGTGAGGAAGCAAAACGTCCTTCGATATCATTGCAGGAGCAATGATGAAACTTGAGTGGGGGAGAGTGTAACACGACTGTTGAAGTGGCTACTCCATACCTATTAAAATAACATCCCTAGCAACGAGTAAACATAGGAATGAAAAACTGTAACCTATTACCGAAATTACATTATTGTGAAGTCTAATTTCAAGTCGAGTCTGTGTACTTTATTTTAATTATTTTAGTGCATTATTTAGGATTCGATTACAACGCAAGCTTCACAAAATAGTTGAGGTTGCCTTGATTAGGATTATTAGGGCTAAGGATGCAAAACTGATTACAACTCGAAGAAACGAAAAACGATCGCATTTTGGTCAGCCAAAATTTCAATGGGCGGTTAGGCCTCTCTTGTCATTCACACTCGTGTTTCTGATTTATCATGTCCAACCAATAAGTTCTCGTAGGGAGCGAACAGACGGTCCTACAAAGTCGGGTGGTCTCATTCGATATTAATAATTAATTAATATTTTTAACTGATGAAAAAACAATATTTTTATGCCAAAATTTTTTGAGCTAGGGCGTTTTGAAAATTCCAGCCTTTATTTGTCTATCCTTAGAAGTGTATCTCTTCCTGCCTACATCTTCCTACGTTCATTTCAAGTATGAATGTTAATCTAATTTTTTTCTTAATGAAAGAAATATTCTAGAAATATCCATGATTTATAATTGTTTTTACCATCAAGGGAGAATTAACTTATTTTTTCACAGTCCTCAAGCTAGAAGACATGTCCATGTCAACTAAGTTTTTTGTAGATGAGTAATAAGTACCGAACACAGCAATAATAAACCATTATGTAATAAGTACTTTGCTGCGTTTTCTTTGGTAAAAACGTCTGCCAAGTTGGGTGGGCAGTATAGCTTCCTCACTCATTGTAACATGGACGTATAGAATCAGTTGGCGAAAAAATTATGATTCAAAGAGTTATTGAATACCAAAATATTGGCGATAATATGCGGGATAGGATTGCAGGTATTAATGTTTATAATATTTTTATAATTTTTATAAGGTATTATAGTTTATAATATTTTGTATTTTCAACGTAGAATTTTATTTAGCGGTCCACCGTCTAGGACCTAACCCACACAATCCCTGAAAATTTCATCGAAATTGGTTGAATAGTTGCGGAGTTTTGGTTGTAACAATAAATTTAAAGTTCGCGCATGCGCAGTGGCTATTGCTTGACCAATTTGATTGAAACTTAAAGGGTGTCTCTTAGAAGTTAGTCCCTAACTTACCTCCAAATTTGAGCAAAATCGGTTCATTAGAAACCGAGGTTCCAGGAAATTCACGTTTGCGCATGCGCACTCGCTCCTATTGGTCCGAAGGTGCTGAAATTTATAGGGGACCGTCTAGGACCTAACCCGCACAATCCCTGAAAATTTCATCAAAATCGGCCCACAGGTTAGTATAGTTTTTTTTTTTTTGCCTGGGACAAGGATTGACCACAGACAGACCGACAGACAGACGAACAGACAGACAAACACGGAACCAAAATTGTTCGGGAAGCTCTAAAACGCAAAAAGCAAGTGGAAATTTTGATTTTGGAGGACTTCTTTTTTTTTTTTCACTTCTTTCACAATAGTTCTTAGTGCAAGTGAAACCAAGTGTTCCCGATCCTGCTAAAAAAACGGGCTAGGTTTTGCTGAAAACCTGCCCTACAGTGAGATTGAATTATTCTGAAATGAAATATTGCTAGATGAAATGTATCTTATGTTCAATTGCAATAAATAAATCACGATTAAAAAAAAAAAAAAAACTTCTTTCACGAATACAAAGCTTCCCTACCTTCGGTAGTGAGGAAGCAAAAAACCCTCAAATTTGCCTCGAGTTATTTACGCGTTCACCCAAGAATGTATCATAAAAATATCCGGGAATTTTGAAGTTTCTATAGATTTATGATGAAAGACTCCGCAGTCAAGATGAGTCGAAAACGAGTTCTATTTGTTTGAGTTCTGTTCTGAGAATTTCGCTTCTGGTTCCCACGAGGTCAAACGAGAGGCAGACAAGGAGGGCGTAACTCTCGGTTTGCGCTGCTCTAAATCAGCCCTGAGTTCATCTCTAGTTCTCACACACCTCGCTCGAATACTGATTCGTAAGTACGCGGGTAGGTAGAATTCGGTGAGAAAATATTTCGGCCGTCAGTTTGGCTCAGATTCAAGGACACAAATTTTGAAGCCACTTTCCCTTCAATCCCTTTGAATCGTTGATAATCGAGAAAATTCGTCAACGCAATCAAGATCGACATCTTATTCGTGTTGATGTTTCTCAATTCAAGGAATCATCAACATGATCGTAAAAGATCCCGTTTTATGCTGTTGAATGCTTAGGTTTGATATTGCAACAATCATTTTCACGCATCTTCGAACTTATTCAAAATTTGGCTAGTATCTTTGATGGCGTTCTTCGAATTCTCGTGGATCTTCCAAGGATCTCCTAATTTGGGTTTCCTCCTTCACTCGAGTTACTGCCACTGAACAGTTCTTTTCTGGTAAATATCAAATGTCACCGATTTCTCCTTAATTCGCTTCCATCACTTAGCGAAAGGGGTTCCGTATTTGGCTTGATTCTGCCAAATTGCTCTTATCTCTCTTAACACGGATAAGTATTAATGAAGTAAGGTTAACTTGAAATTAATCCCAACTCTTTATTCAATTACGATGTATAATACAACTTCTTCTAGTACAAAACTTCTTCGAAGAAAATCTGCTTCAAGGTGCGTCCAGATGGTTGCTAGATTTGCTCTTCGTTCAGGATTCGATGACGTTCAAGTCTGGAAAGTCTTTGAAATCGATGTCTTGGGGGGCTCCTGGTGTAAACTGCTCATCAGGGTTACCTGACACATCTTTGGGACCACTAGACGCGAATTTAACTCACACAGCTGATCGGGGAGAAGCTCAGTTTGTTATTCAGAGGTTTTTCCAAGCTAACCTTCTCTCTAGAAGACTCATTGTGATTTGCTGTACTTAATCAGTAGGATAGTGAAGTAAGTCACTGAAGAGTCACTTGAACTTATTTTGTTTACAACATTTGAAAAAAAAATTATCATTATTTTTTATTATTACATTTCATTTTACTTAGTTATTTATATTATTAACTCCTATTTTACTTTATTCATTTTTTATTTTTACCTTTCATTTTATTCCCTTGTAACGGCCATAACTTCTATATTTTCCATCCGATTTCAATGAAATTTTCAGGGATGTGACAGATTAACTTGTTTTGATGTTTTGAGACTAACTACTATGCATCGGATCATGTATACAATCGGGTTATGGATACGAGAAAGCTATGTGCCACACCCACTTGGCAGACTTTTTTAATTTTCAATTTATTTTAGTTCAATTAACCTTACTTATTAAATTGTCATTTTATCGTTATTTTTTGTTCTATCAACTTACCAATCCAAAAATCGAATAAAAATCCGCCGTACGCGGCACTTTCCCCATTTAGCGTTGATCGATTTTGATGAAATTTGGTATGTAGGCTCCACTTGGGGTCTGGTTGTGCCCCGAAGATTTTGGTTGATGTAAGTCACTTCTAAGGGGTGAAAAAAAAAGGATTGAAATTTTGAAAACGCCTTAAAAATTTTGATATAATGGTATTGTTTTTCCTTCAATTTAAGATAGCATTGAATTTTTAGAGACCACGCGGAGCCCTGTAGGACAAACCGTTCGCTCCCTACGAGAACTTGAGGGTTGGACGTACGATAAATCAGAAACACAAGTGTGAATCGCAAAAGAGGCCTACTCTCCGTTCAAATTTTAGCTGACCGAAGTGCGATTGGTGGTAACAACGGCAAATCCATGTTCTTTGCAGACGAGCGATCTATGTAGAAAAATAATAAACCTTTGTGTAATTTTTTGCATCGTTTTATTCCATTTTTGGATTATACTCACCTTGGAACGTAAACCAACAAATTTTGAAGGGGGGTTTACTTTTTTTCTTGTTCCAAAGGTTTATTATTTAAAAAAAAAATCCAAAATCCACTAGATTGTATTTTTCTCTTATACTCCTTGTTTCTCTTATACTATTCTCATGGCATTGGGACTTCAATTGAATGGGAGGGAAGCATTTTCATCATATGAATGGGATTTTAAAAGGAGGACTGAGGCACCTTCATCAGCTGCGTACCTCAGCGTCACATCCCAGAGCTGATTATGACGAACGTGATAAAAGTCGAGGGAGGCAGCTGGAAGAGCATGGACAGTCATCCTAATCAGTTGAGTGACTCCACAAATGACTTTCTTCACTCTCCTATTGATTACAATGAGTCTCCTGAGAGGAGGTTAATCAGGACAACCTTCCAAATCAGCTGTGAATCCAGAGGATAATATCATAAATTCATTTGACAAAGGTGGATTGCTGGATGAGCCCTGCAAGACATGAAGAGCAACTCCAAATCTGATGAAGAGACACCTGAAACTACTAATATCTTCCATGTCAATCAGCAATGCAACAATAAAATGTGAAATTCGAATTGGAGCCACGACGAAGCTGCTAAAAATATTACAGCTTTGGAAAATCCTCCAAATCGCCCCAGAGGTTCCTTCTCTTTCACTATTAAAATGTTTAAATCTCCAATTAGCTGGAAGCCCTCTAGGAGGTAAATTATTCAAAATTCAACCAGAAAATCCGTTGAGTTGGAAACAACAATTCCGCTGATAGGATAACTCCGAAGGCCCACCAAATCAGCTGTGTGACTCAAAATCAAAATCTTCCAAGTCAACCAACAATAAGGTCCAAAATTCTACGTGAAAACACGAGTTTGGTGGAAATAGGACATCTTGGAAAACCAGCAAATTAGCTGTGACTCCATCCATGTCAGTTAAGTGACTCCACAAATGACTTTCTTCACTTTCCTACTGATTATAGTGAATCACAATGAGTCTGCTGAAAGATGGTTAGCTTGGAAAATCCACTGAATAATCTCCCTTATCAGCTGTGTGAGCTAAATTCGCTTCTGGTGGAACCAAGAAGCTGAAATTACGCAGCGTGCTTCTTTAAGACTGCTGATTCTGAATAACAAACTGAGCTCCTCCCAGATCGGGTTTCACATCCTGGAACTTCACCAAAATCGGACCAATAGAAGTGATTGACAAGAAGGCCTGACAGATCGGCACTGGACCAAAATGGTTCAAAAATCTGAAAGACGCAGAATTAAAGAAAAATATTGTGAATTTAGAGAACCAAGATTTTTGGGTCCTGCTTCAGTTATACAAAGCTTCAATAGTGAGGAAGCGGAATATTATTGTAACCACCAATCTGTTACCTCCAAATAATTAACTGTTTATCACAGAGTTCCGGAGACAAGTTAGAATGCTGTTTATGCATCTCAATTATCTAGGCAACTCGTCTACCCCCAACAAATATCAAATTCTACTACACACCAGTAAAACTTACCAATTTCATTGACAATTTTCGGAATCGGTGAACGTGATGACAAAATGAAACTCTCAAGAGTTCGAAGTCTCGGAAAACTTTTTTCGACTCCCAAAATCGCGGAAGCGGTGAAAATCCCTTATGGCGATTTTGAAGGGTGCGGACGCAAGCCAGTGGCTCTGGTTCTCAATATTGTGTATTTGTACGTTTTTCTTCATGTTCCCGTTGTGGTCGAGCAGTCGAAATTGCAAGAGTCTCATTTTTCAGGAAACAAGTGAGTAAAATTTGAATTTTTTTCAAGTTGATGAATCATCAAAAATTAACTTCCCTCGACCGGGGATTGATCTCCTATCATTCCGATTCTGAATCGGAGCTCCTACCACTGAGCTAAGGAAGCGAATGGACAGAAATGCGAAGAGGTAGCTGAGCACAACAAATTTAACTTACGCTGCTGGTTTGGAGGTTTTTCCTAACAATATTCAGCAGTCTCGTTGCAGAAATCAGTTGCATTATTTTGTTGACGAGGAAGCAATTCGTTTTAGGAGTCTCTCTGCTGATTTGAAGTTACTCTTGTAGTTGTCATACCTAATCTATCCTGCAGGGCTCATTCAGCAATTCCGAAGTTGATTAGTGATAATATGCCCTTCTGGAGGCTCGGCTGATTTGCTAGTTTTCCAAGTTTTCCTATTTCCACCAAACTCGTGATTTCATGTAGAATTCCGGATCCATATTGTTGGTTGACTTGGAAGGATTTTGTTTTGGAGTGACTTGTTTAGGAGTCACCCAGCTGATTCAGAGTTGCTCTTCACCTTTTCATACCTAATCAATCGTGCAGGGCTCATCCAGCAATTCCAGAGTTGATTAGTGATAATTTGCCCTTCTGGAGGCTCAGCTGATTTGATAGTTTTCCAAACTGCCCTACTTCCACCAAACTCGTGATTTCATGTAAAATTTCGGACCTTATTGTTGGTTGACTTGGAAGATTTTGATTTTGAGTCACACAGCTGATTTGTAGGGCCTCCGGAGTTATCGTATCAGCGGAATTGTTGTTTCCAACTCAATTGATTTTCTGGTTGAATTTTGAAAAAATTACCTCCTAGAGGCATCCAGCTGATTGGAGATATGAACATTTTAATAGTGAAGGAGAAGAAACCTATGAGGCGAGGCAGCAGAATTGGAGGATTTTCCAAAGCTGTAATATTTTTAGCAGCTTAGTCGTGGCTCCAATTCGAATTTCACATTTTATTGTTGCATTGCTGATTGACATGGAAGATATTAGTAGTTTCAGGTGTCCCTCCATCAGATTTGGAGTTGCTCTTCATGTCTTGCAGGGCTCATCCAGCAATCCACCTTTGTCAGATGAATGTAGAAGATATTATCTTCTGGATTCACAGCTGATTTGGAAGGTTGTCCTGATTAACCTACTCTCAGGAGACTCATTGTGATTCCTTATAATCAATAGGAGAGTGGAGAAAGTCATTTGTGGAGTCACTTAACTGATTAGGACTGATTAGGCTGTCCATGCTCTTCCAGCTGCCTCCCTCGACTTTTATCACGTTCGTCATAATCAGCTCTGGGATGTGGCGCTGAGGTACGCAGCTGATGAGGTGCCTCAGTTCTCCGTTTGAAATCCCATTCATATTATGAAAATGCTTCCCTCCCATTCAATTGTTATTCCAATGCTATGAGAGTAGTATAAGAGGAAAGGGAATTTCGGTTTGTTTTTTCAATAATAAACCTTTGGAATCGAACAAGGAAAAAAAGCAAAATCATTGCTCAAAGGTTTATTATTTTCTGTACAGATCACCCTTCTGTATAGATCACTGGTTCTCCATCAATAGCACCTACCACCACCTTCTCCCTTGACCTTCCCTCTAAAATTTCAGCTTCCTGCGTTCAACAGGAGAGAAAATGGCCTTGGAGCTCACTCAGCTGATCAGTGACCACTCATGCGCCTTCAGCATTCTCCATTGACCCGCCCTCTCAAATTTCAGGTTCCTGCGTTCAACAGGAGAGGAAATGGCCTTGGAGCTCACTCAGCTGATCAGTGACCACTCAGGCACCTTCAGCAATCTCCATTGACCCGCCCTCTCAAATTTCAGGTTCCTGCGTTCAACAGGAGAGGAAATGGCCTTGGAGCTCACTCAGCTGATCAGTGACCACTCAGGCGCCTTCAGCATTCTCCCTTGACCTTCCCTCTCAAATTTCAGGTTCCTGCGTTCAACAGGAGAGGAAATGGCCTTGGAGCTCACTCAGCTGATCAGTGACCACTCAGGCGCCTTCAGCATTCTCTATTGACCCGCCCTCTCAAATTTCAGGTTCCTGCGTTCAACAGGAGAGAAAATGGCCTTGGAGCTCACTCAGCTGATCAGTGACCACTCAGGCGCCTTCAGCATTCTCCTTTGACCCGCCCTCTCAAATTTCAGGTTCCTGCGTTCAACAGGAGAGGAAATGACCTTGGAGCTCACTCAGCTGATCAGTGACCATTCAGGCGCCTTCAGCATTCTCAATTGACCAGCCCTCTCAAATTTCAGGTTCCTGCGTTCAACAGGAGAGGAAATGGCCTTGGAGCTCACTCAGCTGATCAGTGACCACTCAGGCGCCTTCAGTATTCTCCATTGACTTTTGATTATGGAAATTTGATTACTGGTTACGCAGAAGGCAAAACTATACAAATCGAAGAAATGAACAGCAATCGCATTTTAGTCAGAAAAAATTTCAACGGAGATTAGACCTCTTTTGCGATTCACACTCATGATTCTGTTTTATCGAAGGAAAACCTTCAAGTACTCGTAGGGACCGAACGGTTTGCCCTACAAAGCTCCGGGTGGTCTCAAAAATTTTTAAAAATTCAGTACTATTTAAAATTAGTGAAAAAACGATACCTTTATTTCGAGAGTTTTCGAGCTAGGGCACTCTTGAAAATTTCAACCCTTAATTTCCACCCCTTAGAAGTGACCTACATCAACCAAAAGCTTCGCGGCACAACTAGACCCCAAATGGAGCCCATATACCAAATTTCATCGAAATCGGTCCATGGTAACTAAGAAAAGTGCCGCGTACGGCGTACGGCGTACGGCGGACGGACGGAAATTTTTTTATTCGATTTTCGTATTCTACGTACCTTGAAACGTAAAACATCAAATTTTGAGGGGGGGTTAAAATTTTTTTTTTCTTGCTCGATTCCAAAGGCTTATTATTGAAAATAATAAACCAAAAAGTACCCCCCTTCAAAATTTGTTGGTTTACGTTTCAAGGTACGTAGAATCCAAAAATCTAATAAAAATTGATCGTGAAGTAGGTATGTGGTAGGTAGGTAGATCTATGGTTGGTATAGCAAAGCCGAGTTCTTTGCAGACGAGTGATTTATTTAGAAACATAATAAACCATTGTGTAATAATTTGCAGCGTGTGTAATAATTTGCATTGTGTAATAATTTGCATTTAGGATGAAAGTCTAGCCCTCAACAATCCTTGTCGGGTTTCATCGCTACATCGCGCCACTTCAACGAACTACCATTCCTGATTACCATAACTAGGTACCTATAAAGATTGTTGTCGTTTCTGTTTCTAATAATATTAGAAGAGAGATAACGATAAGAGAAACGATAGCGAATATTATTCGCTATCGTTTCTGTTATCGTTATTTCTCTGAACAGTTATGGACGTGAAAATGATGCCAAGTGTCGTTTTATGATGTGAAACGTGCCCAAAGTCATTCTATTTCAAAGCTGATCTCCCAAATCGTCACAGGTTTATGTTACAGAATTGTGAGAAACGAAAACGATTACGATACAACAATCTTTAGAATGGTAGTTATGGTAATCAGGAATGGTAGTTCGTTGAAGTGGCGGGAGGTAGCGCTGCAACCCGACAAGTATTCTCACTTCTTATGGTAGGTAGATTGTATGTGAGTGGTGTTGGGGGCCTCGCCCTCCACTCCCCAGGCATGGTGAGGCCTCATGGGTTCCATGGGGCCCCCATTTGGGGACCACAACGGGACGCATTCCCGGTTGGAACTTTCCTTCCGGGTTTGATCACTCTGGCCCTTCAGGACTGGCTCAAGAGTGGTCCTCATGCATCCGTTGTCCCTTCAAAAGCACTGCCAGTACGAGGGCTGCAGTGAGTAGAGTTTTGAAGGAAAATAAAAAAAATGGGGAAAGGTAAGTCTGCTCAGGTAAGTAGTGAAAGCGGAAGCAATTTGTTTTCACTAAAATTTAATTAAAATTAAAATTCAAAATTGAAATTTGAAAAAATTGAATACAATAAATCAAAAAATGGTTAATACAATAAAAATTAAAATAAAGAATAAAAAACATTAACAAACAAAAAATTAATAAAATAAATTAATTAAAAAAACAAATATAAAACATAAATTACAATAAAAATTTAAACAAATAGATGAAAAATAAAAACAAAATATGTGTCGCACGTAGGTAATCAAAATTTTCTCTTAAACTACTTAGCTGGCGTCTAATAGGGTTTTCCAATTAAAGTATGGGTCCCAATTGATTTCTCTCTTGCTAATAAATAATAATCATAACATTGTCTCGTATACCTTTTTACGTTACAGAACGACTTGAGCTGCTCCAAGAAGACAATAAATCGTTGATGTCAAGAACGAACAAATTAGAAAACACAATAGAAAACGTCGAAGATTTGATGAAAGGTATTATTAATTGTTATGAATATTATTTTAGACGGAGTAGCTCACTTGTCGATTGCTTGATGAGAACAGAACATTTGATTGTTTACATTATTTGTAACACATTGGATACAATATAAATAACTAATCTACTAAATTGATATTGTATTCGACAATTTTCTTGCCGACATTAATCGATTCCGTGAAAAAGCACTAATTTACCAATTTGTTATTAACGAATCGCTACTTTCGCAGGTAACTCCATTTGTCAGAACTAGAAACAGCAGAATAGGTACCCAACTCATGGAATTCATACCAATAATATTTATCAAGATTCAATTCGACTTTTTCCGCCAGATAGTGCCACTCAATCTTTCTTAATTAAATCAAGATTTTCGATAGCAAATTTTGCTATCGAAAATCGAGCTTGTTAGGTTCGAGCGTCTAAACCACACCTACAGCATTAGTTCATGTATCCTCCGCTAGGAATAATGAAGCATTTTTCCTTTGAATCATATGAGATAAGCTTCTCTCTCTTCTCTTCTCTTCGTTCCTTCAGCTCCTGGAGGAGCATAGGGCCTGCACGAAATTCCGCCACCTCACTCTATCCCGACTCATCCTGACGACTTCAATCCAAGTTTTTCCTACTTTTTCAATATCCTCCTCGATTGTTCTTCGCCACGTCTTCCTAGGACGTCCTGCTCTTCGCGCACTTTGAGGATTCCATGTCAGAGCTACTTTTTCGATCGATCCATCTTGCTTTCATAAGGTGTGGCCAATCCACCTCCACTTTCGCTCCTATAGGCCTATCTCACTCCTGCCAGCTCTGTCCAAATTGTTTGAAAAACTCCTCCAAAAGAGACTGCTCTGTATCATAGAACGCAACCTAATTCCTAACCATCAGTTTGGGTTTAGGAAGCACCATTCTACTATAGACGAAGTCCATAGAATTACAAGTATTATTGAGAGAGCGCTAGAAGAGAAGAAGGTCTGCTCTGCCATCTTCCTTGATGTGACTCAGGCATTTGATAAAGTTTGGCATGAAGGACTGATTTACAAGCTTATTAAAATGCTGCCAGAATCCTACACAACACTCTTACAGTCCTACATATCCAGCAGATATTTTTGTATAAGACAGGATACAAGCTGGAGTGCCGCAAGGCAGCGTACTGGGCCCACTACTGTATCTGCTTTACACTTCTGACTTACCAGAAACAGAAGGTAATACCCTCGCTACGTTTGCGGATGATACTGCAATTATAGTGTGAGCTCCTGCTCACTGTGTGGCCTGCCAGAATACCCTAACGATTCTTCTCAAACATCGATTGACAAACACCTGGAGCTGCGATCCCAGCTTCTTGGTCATCTTCCACGTCTCACTACCGTATAGCAATACGGATTTAACATTTGTGTGAAGATGCGAAGCTTCACTCTTTCAGAGACTGTTCGGTTTCTCGAGAGTGGATACAACTGAACAAAGGCGCTGTTCGCTTCTCTGATGCGGGCTCTGACATCCTCATCAGTTCCACCGCGGGTTGAAACAATACTCCCCAGGTAGGTGAAACTGTGAACTTGTTCTACGGGGTTATCTTCGATAGTCAAGGAGTGCTCACTGTTGGCATTAATACGTATTTCCTTCGTTTTCGGACCTTGTATCTTCAGACCAGCCTGTCTTCCAGCTTCAGTGAGGCCCTCGAGTTTACTCTCCATGAGATAAGCTTAGTTACCTTTATCAGTAAAGCTTGAGATAATGCGATGCAGGTGATTCAAGGGAAAAATGCTTTACTGTCCCTAGCGGAGGACACATGAACTAATACTGTCGGTGTGATTCAGACGTTTGTATCGATTTCGATTGATTTGGGAAGGAATTTACCTATTGCGATTCTGAAAAAACGTCTGCCAAGTTGGGTGGGCAGTATAGCTTCCTCACTCATTGTAACATGGACGTTTTTGTATTGGAATGGAATTGTAACATACACATTTTGTATTTTCAACGTAGAATTTTATTTAGCGGTCCTCCGTCTAGGACCTAACCCACACAATCCCTGAAAATTTCATCGAAATTGGTTGAATAATTGCGGAGTTTTGGTTGTAACAATAAATTTAAAGTTCGCCCATGCGCAGCGGCTATTGCTTGACCAATTTGATTGAAACTTCTAACTTCTCTTAGAAGTTAGTCCCTAACTAACCTCCAAATTTGAGCAAAATCGGTTGATTAGAAACCGAGAAACCGAGGTTCCAGGAAATTCACGTTTGCGCATGCGCACTCGCTCCTATTGGTCCGAAGGTGCTGAAATTGATAGGGGACCGTCTAGGACCTAACCCGCACAATCCCTGAAAATTTCATCAAAATCGGACCACAGGTTAGTATAGTTTTGCCCGGGACAAGGATTGACCAAAGACAGACCGACAGACAGACACGGAACCAAAATTGTTCGGGAAGCTCTAAAACGCAAAAAGCAAGTGGAAATTTGGATTTTGGAGGACATTTTTTTTCACTTCTTTCACGAATACAAAGCTTCCCTACCTTCGGTAGTGAGGAAGCAAAATTGTTCTAAAGCCTATGTAAGCAAAAATGATTTAAATACCTAGGTACCTAATTCCAATGAGATTTTATAAAATAAAAAAAATCTAAATTTAAAATTAAAATTTGATTTTTAAAAATTAAACAAATAGAAAAACTTTTTTAACTGAATAGATCAAATTTTACATCTGAAACAATACCATCTTCAGGCGTAACGTGGAGCCAGATTCCTGAACTATTTTAGGTAGCATTAAGTAGGCTACTTTATCGAAATTTTTTGAGGTATTTCAAAGAATGGAAAATTAGGTAATAAAGCTTTACTTGGATGTTCGGATTGCACTCGACAATATTCGGCGACACTGTTTCGGTTCGCATGGAAGCAAACGTTAGGCAACAGAACTCTTAGTAACACAAACTAAATTCTAAACATTGACATTTTCGTTTAATTTGGATAGAAATTTTCAACACCATCATGGCTGGTAGTGATTAGCCTTAGACTGTGCGTTCCTAATGTTTTACAGAGAGTACTAGTTCGTATTTTTTTAAATGGTTTCGTGGCTAAATTCGGAAAAACGAAAATTGGGTGGATGAACCTGCTGTTGATTTCGACTTTGTATATTGGACCAGTTGTAATTGTCGTTCATTATTGGACGAAAAAGGTGATTTACAACGTGAGGATAGCCAAAGGATTGGGTAGGTTTCAATCTCATTATTTTTGGTTTATTATTTTTTCAATGCCCAATGAACCTGTCAAACTGAGCAAAAAAAATTGTTGACACCCGCTTACCATTTCATCAAGTATTTTCAATTTCTTACTGAAAATCTAATTGATGTGGCACGTAGCTTTCTTGCATGAATTAGACAGGATATCCCCTTAGAATTTTATTATCAGATGACGATGAAATTTATAGGTAACCATCCTGAGTCTCAACCACACAATCCCTGAAAACGTCATCGAAATCGGACAGAATAGTTTTGCTCTTTACATGTAGGACAGACACTCAGACAAGGAATTGAAATTGTTCCGGAACGTTCGATAGTGACAAAATACAACTCCTACCTAAGTTGACTCAGAGGCAAAATATCCTTTCCCTTCCCAAAGAAAAGGATTCAAATTACCTTCTTATACAGAAACTGTAGTGTAACCTAGACAACTTATGACTTGTCTATGTTTAGAAAAGCTGAAACGGTTGAAAGATGAAAACGAGCGGCTGAAATCCGAATGCCAGCGGCTCGAAGGTGTTTTGCTGGAATCTGGCAAACGTCCCTGTTCGCCCCCGAAAAGCGAAGACGGCGTCGAAGAGTTCACCAGAGTCTCTGAATCCGTCGAGAAATCCCAGGAAGAGGTATCTGAATGCTTTCTCTCTCGGCATTGGAAATAGGAAAGCTTACATTCCCGCTCGTGATTTCCGCATCACAGGAATAACTATATGGAATACTTTGAAACCAAAATTTGATTATTACATTGATAAGACGCTACAAATTATTACACAAAGGTTTATTACTGTTCTGTATATTATATAGAATTTCCAAGTAAAATTTGGAATTTTCCAGAGCAATTTCGAAAATTTCCGAACCATATTCAGAATTTTCCAATCCAGTTTCAGATTGTCAGTCGATTTGTGAATTTTGGAGCTTAATTGATAATACATTGATTTCATAAAATTTATTATTCAGCTTTTTATTCTTATCCGTGCTGGAAATAAATGAGGTCACTAATAAAAAACATCATAGTAGCTGAGCTTCATTGAATGACTGCCCAGCGTTGAATATGCAACGGGGGCTCCTGCGCCTCCTATCATGGCGGATGGCAAAGTAACCTTATATTTGAAGACCACACGGAAAACATATTGTTTAGTAATGCATGCATTCCAGGGGACGTCCCATTGGATAAGCATTAGATCAGTTAAACCAGTTGTTAAGTGATAAAACTGTTTCACTCGATGTAATTTATCTATTACTTTAGGCAAGAAATACTGACCCCCCCCCCCCCCCCTCACCATTATCCACCTTAACATTTCTAGCGGCATGGGAGCCTCGAATCTGAAGAGCATTGTAAAATCCATGATCTACGATACCCAACAAGCGAATTCGAGTTCACCCCCCCCCCCCCAACCCAACGCCAACAATGGTGCCAGTCTGGCACCAAAGCGGAAATACGTCACAACATTGAACTTTCATCTGTTAGTTTTGGTAGGCAGTCCGTCGAAGTTCACATCCGTATTCGAGGTGAAACACAAAAAAAAAAAAAAAAAAACGAAATAAGCGGTTCATGGCATCATGGCACCGTGTCCTGGCACCATGGTGGCACCACTATTAGTTCCATGGTGGTACAGAGAATAATTCATGAAAATCCGGAGGTATAATGAGAATTTTTCCTCAATTTCAAAGCTTGGGTACAATTAGTAAGCAGTAAAGGAACCAAAATATTGAAAAATCGGATATTTTGTGAATATTATCCCCCACTCACCCCCTCCCCTTGCGAATTTTGGTACTCTGGTAAACTCATGTACAACTCGGAAGTTATTTGAGTCAAACAAAAAAAGAAACACGCAAATCGGTTGGAAATTAAGGCCTGGGCAGATTTACAAGATTATGCACGCAAACGCACGTTTTTTAAGCATTAACCCCCCCCTTTCCCACTCTTAAAAAGCAAAATCCAAAATTCCGGCGCCGTAGTGCACAACTAGATAGTATTTCGCGTCAAACGAAAAAAGAACCACGAAAATCGTTTGAGAACTAAGGCCTGGGCAGAGTACACAAGATTATGCCCAAAAACACACGTTTTTTTAGCATTAACCCCCCCTTTCCTCTCCTTAAAAGGAAAAATTCGAAATTCCGGCGACGTAGTGCACAACTAGATAGTTTTCCGCGTCGAACAAAAAAAGAACCAGGAAAATCGGTTGAGAACTAAGGCCTGTGCAGAGTACACAAGATTTTGTTACACACACACACACACACACAGACATACACCTATGGTTTTTTTTTCGCGGATTTGGATTCAGAATGGTATAAAACGGATTACTGTGTGGTTATTTTTTTTCTGTTGAATGTTGTCCTCCTTCACCCCTGATCGATCGCATAAGGACGCCCAAGTCTTACTGTGGGACGTCCTAAAAAGGGGAAATGTCCATTTTTCCTCTTTTCTAGATAATCACGATTTCAAGTTTGGGACTGAATGGTGCTTCATGAGGACCCATGAATACGACTAAATGATATTCATTGTTTACTATAATAATGTACTAACGATCTATGAACAATTCTACGGGTTATGAATACAATATAATTTGAAAATAAAGTTTATTCACAAAAAGTAGTATTAAATTGACGAAAAAAATGAAAAAAGGGGGAATGTCCCCATTATTAATGCCTTGACATTCTAGAATGCTTTATTGTTGTTTATGATTCTTCTTCGTTTTGCCGTGTCTGAGCCTGGTATAATACCTCCTAGCCTTCATAGAATGGACAAACTGACTCATTGCTGAAGTAAACAAACAAACAACCTGTGACACGTTCCCCCCTCTTACCGTCTTTTACAGATCCTCCTCGTTCATTCCATGGACGAATCGACCTTCCCCGTTTTTTCCGTGTAATTTTCAAATGGCACATACCAATTTAACCCACTTCCTCCTCGTTTTTCACATGTTTGGTCTTTTAAGATTAAACTACAACCCCTGGAGAATTTGTTACCAACCTTAACTCAATTTCGAAAAAAAGTGGCATTCCCCCTTTTTTCCGTGTGGTCTTCATTTAACATTAGAAGTTATAAGAATGAAGAATTGAGGAAGAATTTCGAACATTTTCTCAAAAATGGACTTCTGAGGAGTAATTCATTCTCCACTTTATCAAAAAATCGGAGGTGAAAACGAGCCTTTCAAGTGGTCGTTTCTCTCGAATAAACCAAAAAGTTAAGGTGTTTTCATCCTTCTATTTCAACTTCTTCCAAGAATTGGAGGTAGAAATGAGCCTTAGAAGTGGTCGTTTCTCTCGAGTAAAACAACAAGTTTTGATGATTTTACCGTTCATTCTTGACTTTTTCAAACAATCGAAGGTGAAAACGAGCCTTTAAAGCGGTCGTTTCTCTCGAGGGAACCAACAAGTTTCGATGATTTCAACCTTCTATTTCAACTTCTTCCAAGAATTGGAGGTAGAAATGAGCCTTAGAAGTGGTCGTTTCTCTCGAGAGAACCAACAAGTTTTGATGATTTTAACGTTCATTCTCACCTTTTTCAAAAATCGAAGGTGAAAACAAGCCTTTGAAGTGATCTTTTTTCTCGAGTAAAGGCCGGGTCACACTTGTCATACAAGCTTCAGATCCGAGTCCGATCAGAGAATCGGATAGACGTCGGAGGGGGCGTCGGATCGGAAAGGGGTGGGCACACCTGTCCGATACACGCGTCCGATTTGTTCCCCTCACCACTCGTCAGTCACCTCCCGGCAGTTGTCAAATGTATAGTATATGTACATAAATGCATATTTAAGTGTGTGTCATTGCAGACGATAACTCTCCTAAGATTTAATATTAATTAATTCATATTAATTCAAACGCCAACAAATTAAGAATTGCAAACGAAAAGCGAAGTTCGTTGGACAGCGCTCTACGTGTGCAAGGAAGTGCTCAAATGCAAAAAAAAAAGAAAAAAATGGGGAAAGTCTGAATTTTTTTTTTTTTTTTTTTGTCGTTTTAGATAACTAAGGAAGGAATAGTCTGGGAAAAATATTTATTTGTCTTGTTTTAGAGCGTTTCATTGAAAAATCGTGACAAATATTAAATGGTTATGAAATTGATTTTCAAAGGTACTAGTGGTATTGATTTTCAAAGGAACAACATTCGAGAGGCATAAAATAACCATAAAATAAGGCATAAATAACCATAACCATGTTGCATGAATGGATACAGCCTCACTACTTCAATAAGTTCTTCCGGGTTGACGGAAGACATTGTAGGAGTACTAAAAAAAATATAATAAAAGATTATAAAGACCATTTACAAAACAAACACACGAGAAACACAACGACGGCGGACAAAAAAGAACTAAAAAATACCTACCTTCCTTCTGATGCTCTTCCCGCAAATCGGACAGGGAATGGTTGACGAACTCTGAGTCGGATCGTAACAAAAATCGGAGAACAATCGGAGTGGGATCGGTCACGGGTGGGAGAGGTGTGAACTACGCCGTCTAGAGTCCAAAGACATTCCCTCTTCCGACTCCCCTCAGATTCTCTGATCGGAGTCGGATCTGAAGCTTGTATGACAAGTGTGACCCGGCCTTAAACCAACAAGTTTAGGGGTTTTCAACCTTCTATTACAACTTCTTCCGAGAATTGGAGGTAGAAATGAGCGTTAGAAGTGGTCGTTTCTCTCGAGCAAACCAACTAGTTTCGATGATTTCAACTTGCGGCTTGTTTTCACCTTCGATTGTTTGAAAATGTCGAGAATGAACGTTGAAATCATCGAAACTTGTTGGTTTACTCGAGAGTAACGACCACTTCAAAGGCTTGTTCTCACTGTCGATTGTTTGAAAAAGTCAAGATTGAACGTTGAAATCATCGAAACTTGTTGGCTTACTCGAGAGAAACGACCACTTCAAAGGCTTGTTTTCACCTTCGATTGCTTGAAAAAGTCGAGAATGAACAAGCTTCTTTTCAGAGTTTTCACCAGTGCCCAGTCCTACACCTTCCAGTTTCTTTTACTAATTTGAAAGTAAAATTGTGTGAATTTCTCCTGAGTAGTCGGTGGAGGTAGGTACGATAGTTTTCCAAATAATTCCGTTCTAGAAAAAACATCAAGATTGTCGTAAGCGCCAAGTTGTTTATTCTCTAGGTTCACCAAGAAACCAAGAATAGCGCCGTTTTCTCGTTAAATTTCAATTTCCCGAGACTTTTCTGAAGTTTTTTTTTCATATCATGAATTGACAGGATTGTAGTCTAAATTAACATTATTTTAAGCGTTAGGCAATAAAAAGAACCTCTCTTAGTTTTTCGCCTCCCCTGTAAAATTGGGAAATGTCGCTTAAGATTTTCTGCCTTTCAGGAGACCCCATTATGCCATTACATGTTGCTAATAAGTTTCAACTTGATGCAATAGAAGAAATTTTATAAAAAAAAAAAAAAAAAAAAAAAAAGTTCATTTAATCTCGGATTTTCATGGTGAAAACGCTATACCTATGGGTAGTGTTAGTGTTGCAGAACTCGCTGATCAGACAAAATTATTCCAGGTAAATGTGTATTGGCTGCTTTCCATACACAGTAAAAATGATTTTGGTTTGATAGTCGAAATTCAATTAAATGGACTATTCTGGGTGAACTTCTACGTTCCACACAATAGCTGGTGAAGAACTATATAATAAGACCAATCATCAGTCATGTAGATTAGGTACTAGGGATGGGTATCGATACTCGATATTCCAGAATATCGATACTTTCGTACCGATACTCGATATTTTAGTATCGATACTGCACTATCCGATATTTTTGGATATCGATACTTTGGATCCGATATTTCTAAATATCGAATATCGATACTGTTCTCGCGGAAAATTCAACATAATGGCTAAAAAATGAAGAAGATAGAGAGGCTTTTGGGTCATTACTCTTTGGTTGCACAAATAACGTTTATATTATGGAAAAAATCACTCTGCTTGGACTCTTAATAGTGAAAATGAATACAAGTTGTTGAAAAAATTATTTTTCTTGAGAAAATTGGATGATAATGATAGTTTGTGACCCTAAAGTATCGATACACGATATTTTAAAATATCGATACTCATGCCCAACGATACTTGGGATATCGATACTCGGATACGATACAGTATCGATACAAAATATCGATACTTTTATAACGATACCCATCCCTATTAGGTACTCGATTCACGTATTTCATCGTGTGATTTCTTGCGAGCAGATGCGGCAGATGATGGCAGAACGCCACAGCCTCCTGGAGCAGCTGGAAATCGCGAAGAAGCAGAGAGACGACGTGCTGAACGAGTACAACATCATCTGCATGAAGAGATTCGGGAACTCCAGCCATAACTCAGCCCACGTCAGCGAGGACTGCTGGAAATGAGTATTTTGAGTGAGAAACACCCAGTCAACACCAACTGTCAACACATTGTCAAATAAATTGGTGACGTGAGGTTCACAACGTTTTCCACAGAAAGAGTGGATTTTTCGAGTTTGTTTGTAACTTACCTATCATACAGAGGTTTTCTTCAACGATCCTGTTATAGTTATAATTCGCTATTGATGGAGCCTACATATCCCATACATAAGATATCCCATATGTAATACCAAATGGAGCCTACATACCAAATTTCATCAAAATCGGTCAATGCTAAGTGGCAAAAGTGCCGCGTACGGCGGACGGACGGCCAAATTTTTATTCGATTTTTGGATTCTACGTACCTTGAAACGTAAACCATCAAATTTTGGGAGGGTGTTTAAATTTTTTTTCTCGGTCGATTCCAAAGGTTCATTATTGAAAATTATAAACCAAAATCTATCGATAGTACTATCAATAGTCAAGAACTATCGATATTTCGATAGTCAAGAACTATCGATATTTCGATAGTCAAGAACTATCGATATTTCGATAGTCGAGAACTATCGATATTTCGATGGTAACTATCGAATATCGCCCACTAACCTAGGCGAGGCCCAGAGGAGAAGCGAGGCCAATAGAAGCAGCTCGAAGGCCAAGAGCTGGACCAGCGACCATTCCGGCCCTCGCTAGGGACGCCACAGCTGCCAAAACAATCACAAACTGCAAAAATAAAGCCAAATTAGGCACCAAAAAGGCCACTAATGGGACTCAAGACTGTAAAATCAAAGTACTTTTTGCAAAGATTGTATAAATTATACTGAGTCCGGATATATTTATTTCCATTCAAAATAACAAAACGCTACAAATTATTACACAAATATAATAAATTTGTGTGATAACATATAATAATAATAATAATATTACATTACCTTATTTTTCTGTACAGATCACTCGCCTGCAAAGCATAGGTACAGCTTTGCCATTGTCACTAGTTACCAACCATATTTTACCTTCACACACAATGCGAAGAAATAGGGAGTTGCAGGAGCCTTCATTAGGAAATTTGATTACTGGTTGCTAAAGGCGCCGAACTGAGGACAACTCAAAGCTCCCTATTTTACAAATCGAGATAAGCGTTTGGTTCTTTCTAATAAACTTGATTGTGAAGGTGTGAAGGCAGTATGGTTTGGTAGGTAGTACCTAGCAATAGTTGGTAAGTAAAAAAAAAGTTGGTAGGTACAAAAAACGCTGCAAATCATTGCCCAAAGGTTTATTATTTTCTGTATAGATCACCCTTCTGTATAGATCACTGGTTCTCCATCAATAGCACCTACCACCATCTGTATTCTCCCTTGACCTTCCCTCTCAAATTTCAGCTTCCTGCTTTCAATAGGATTGAAGATGGCTTCGGAGTTCACTCAGCTGATCTGTGATCTGAAGAGTGAAGAAGATCTTCTCGAATGCTAGAGACGCCTGGAAGAGCACTTCCATTCAATAGGATTGAAAATGGCTTCGGAGCTCACTCAGCTGATCAGTGATCTGAAGAGTGAAGAAGATCTTTTCGAATGCTGGAGACGCCTGGAAGAGCACTTCCATTCAATAGGATTGAAAATGGCTTCGGAGCTCACTCAACTGATCAGTGATGTGAAGAGTGAAGAAGATCTTCTCGAATGCTGGGGACGCCTGGGAGAGCACTTCCATTCAATAGGATTGAAAATGACTTCGGAGCTCACTCAGCTGATCAGTGATCTGAAGAGTGAAGAAGATCTTTTCGAATGCTGGAGACGCCTGGAAGAGCACTTCCATTCAATAGGATTGAAAATGACTTCGGAGCTCACTCAGCTGATCAGTGATCTGAAGAGTGAAGAAGATCTTTTCGAATGCTGGAGACGCCTGGAAGAGCACTTCCATTCAATAGGATTGAAAATGACTTCGGAGCTCACTCAGCTGATCAGTGATCTGAAGAGTGAAGAAGATCTTCTCGAATGCTGGAGACGCCTGGAAGAGTACTTCCACTCAATAGGATTGAAAATGACTTCGAAGCTCACTCAGCTGATCAGTGATCTGAAGAGTGAAGAAGATCTTCTCGAATGCTGGAGACGCCTGGAAGAGCACTTCCATTCAATAGGATTGAAAATGGCTTCGGAGCTCACTCAGCTGATCAGTGATCTGAAGAGTGAAGAAGATCTTTTCGAATGCTGGAGACGCCTGGTAGAGCACTTCTATTCAATAGGATTGAAGATGGCTTCGGAGCTCACTCAGCTGATCAGTGATCTGAAGAGTGAAGAAGATCTTTTCGAATGCTGGAGACGCCTGGAAGAGCACTGATCAGCTGAGTGAGCTCCGAAGCCATTTTCAATCCTATTGAACACAGGAAGCTGAAATTTGAGAGGGAAGGTCAAGGGAGAATACAGATGGTGGTAGGTGATATTGATGGAGAACCAGTGATCTATACAGAAGGGTGATCTATACAGAAAATAATAAACCTTTGTGAAATAATTTACAGAGCTTTTTTACCTACCAACTCAAAGGTACCATTACCTACCTACTATTTAGAAACGACACACTCTGCAATAAAAGTCAACATCCGCAAAAAAACAGTCCCGCCCCCACAATTGGCTCAAGCCAATAGCATCCAGATGCGCACTACGCATTACGGTCTTCAGAGTTGCTCTTCACCTTGTCATACCTAATCTGTCGGGAAGGGCTCCTCCAGCAATTCCAATGTTGAAAAATGGTAATATGACTTCCGGGAGGCACAGCTGATTTGCTAGTTTTCCAAGCTGTCCTATCTCCACCAAACTCATGTTTTAAAGGTAGCATTTCGGACCTTATTGTTGGTTGATTTGAACGATTTTGATTTTGAGTCACACAGCTGATTTGGAGGGAATCCGGAGTTATCCTATTCGCAGATTTGTTGTCCCAGTCTCAATGGATTTTCTGGTTGAATTTTGAATAATTTAATTCCTAGAGGCATCCAGCTGATTGGAGATTTGAATATTTTGATCGTGAAAGAGAAGAAATCTCTGGGGCGAGGAAGCAAATTTGGAGTTGCTCTTCATGTCTTGCAGGGTTCTACCAGCAATCACCTTTCAATGGTGACGTTTGTCAACTGAATTTGGAAGACATCATCTTGTGGATTCACAGCTGATTAGAAAGATTTTCCTGATTAACCTACTCTCAGGAGACTCATAATCAACCCTTATAATCAATAGGAAAGTGAAGAAAGTCATTTGAGGAGTCACTTAACTGAGTAGGATGGCTGTTCATGCTCGTCCAGCTGCCTCCCTCGACTTTTATCACGTTCGTCATAATCAGCTCTGGGATGTGGCGCTGAGGTACGCAGCTGATGAAAGAGCCTCAGTTCTTCGTTTCAATGAAAATGCTTCCCTCCCATTCAATTGAAATCCCAATGCTATGAGAATAGTATGAGAGGAACGGGGATTTTGGTTTATTCATTTGTACCTTGAGAATCGAACTAGAAAAAAATTTTAACCCCCCTCTAAACTTGTTGGTTCATGTTTCAAGGTAGAACGTAGAATCCAAAATCGAATGAAAATTGATCGTGAAGTACGAATGTGGTAGGCAGGAAGACTTGGCGGAATCTATGAAGGAAGTAGCAACTCCCGCTAGGAGCGCTGGTGGTAAAAGTAGTTTCTCGTACGTCCAATATTCAAAAAAACCTTCCCATTATCGCATCGACCACAATCAAAATCAAGATTACAATTAAAATCGCGGTGGAAAACTTTGAACAAGTATTTTGTGTCCTTGTATGATGGTTTGGGAGGGGTTTGTTGTGGATGGGGGGGGGGGGCTTGAAATAGCATGCTGGGTATCGTAGTTCATTGACTTTCAAATGCTCTTCAAATTCGAGGCTCCCACACTGCTAAAAATGTTATGGTGGATAATGCTAGGGGGGGGGGGTGGGAGGGAGAGACTGTCACTAGGTGTAGGTACTGGAGGCTGACTCGTTCGATCGCTATGTCCTGTCTGTTGTTGATCTAAACTGTTGTTTTGTTTTTCTAAATTCCATTCGTTCTTGTAATTTTTGGTTTTGAAAATTGTCTGGTTATTAGTCTGTCTGTGATTTTTGGGATTCTCGTGGTGTTACTGCTTGGTGAACCTGGATTCAACCCCCAGTCAGGGTACCTGATTTGAGACGGTCATGCTCCTAGCTCACAGGAGCTGGTTGGGCTATGGGGCAGAATTACGCTCGTAGTCAAATTTAGGGGATCTCCTGCTCTCAGCTGGCAATCCCTGATGAGTCTTTTATATGAGAACCCCTATTAGTTAGGGATCATTCAGAGGCCTTCCTGCTCTCAGCTGGCGAGCCCTGATGAGTCTTTATTATGAGGGCCTCTCTTAGTTAGGTACGACGTAACCTGCCTTGCCTGTAGTATGATCTTATTGAACAGTGCGCAATGGGGCGCATTCTCTGGCATCCAGCCAGGGTTCGACCACTCCGACCCATCAGGGTTGGTAAAGAGTGATCCTTATGCGCCCATTGCTTCGGTTGACCATCCAAGGTTGCATCGAGGGGTAACACCACCGTTCGACAGTCTTTTTATTTTTTCTCTCATCAGTCTGTTTCTCCTTTCTTTTACAAACAATTTTCCCTCTTCTCTATCACCTTTCAGAGGCTTTTGACGAATAAGAAAGAAAAAAATGAAGTTTTTGCTAGAAACCATGAATTCTTTGTAACACCATTTTGATTTTTTCAACAAATGAAATCCATGTTTGAGCACCCTATTACGAATCCCAAAGTTTATCTAAAAATCGTATATGTTTGGAATGTGTGTGTCCTTTCATATGATAACTTCAATGAATGCTTCTCAAAATTGTTATAAACCCACGGAATTGATCATAATGGCAAACGAAAAGACGAGTTAGTCAGCCAGGAATTTTATAGAAATTGTAGGAGGCCGAAATTCGGAAGAATACGTATTTTTGACTGTAGTCAAAAAGCGAGTTTTAGATTGTTTCTATTTTTGTGGACGTTACCAACACAATCATAGTAAACTAAGTGTTTTCCCGGGTTTTCAAGGACTTTTTGATATAGTATGTAGGACTAACGAATTGCGTGTATTGTGAAAATAGAAAATGATATCGCTTCAACATTTGAGGGACTAAGGAGTGTGAATTGTAAATTGGTTGTCACACACTGAGTACTGCGAGGCAGGGGCAGTTCTTCTATAAAAAATAAAATGATATCTTATAACTGCGATTATAATCTACATTCCATCAAGAAGCTATAGCTTTCATTGTTATTTCATTATAGTCAATTTGAGTCATTGTCATTCAAATAATGCAAATGCTTCCCTCCCATTCAATCGAAATCCCAATTCTACGAGAAGAGTATAAGAGGAACGGAGATTTTGGTTTATTTTTTTGAATTATAAACCTATAAAAAAAAAATGTAAACCCCCCTCTAAAATTGTTGGTCCATGTTTCAAGGTAGTACGTAGAATCCTAAAATCGTATAAAAATTGATAGTGAAGTAGGTATGTGGTAGGCAGGAAGACTTGGCGGAATCTGTGAAGGAAGTAGCAACTCCCGCTAGGAGCGCTGGTGGTAAAAGTAGTTTCTCGTACGTCCAATATTCAAAAAAACCTTTCCATTATCGCATCGACCATAATCAAAATCAAGATTGCAATCAAAATCGCGGTGTAAAACTTTGAACTAGTATTTTGTGTCCTTGTATGATGGTTTGGGAGGGGTTTGTTGCTGAAAGGGGGGGGGGGGGGCTTGAAATAGCATGCTGGGTATCGTAGTTCATTGATTTTCAAATGCTCTTCAAATTCGAGGCTCCCACACTGCTAAAAATGTTATGGTGGATAATGCTAGGGGGGGGGGGAGGGAGAGACTGTCACTAGGTGTAAGTACTGGAGGCTGACTCGTTCGATCCCTATGTCCTGTCTGTTGTTGATCTAAACTGTTGTTTTGTTTTTCTAAATTCCATTCGTTCTTGTAATTTTTGGTTTTGAAAATTGTCTGGTTGTTAGTCTGTCTGTGATTTTTGGGATTCTCGTGGTGTTACTGCTTGGTGAACCTGGATTCAACTCCCAGTCAGGGATACCTGATTTGAGACGGTCATGCTCCTAGCTCACAGGAGCTGGTTGGGCTATGGGGCAGAATTACGCTCGTAGTCAAATTTAGGGGATCTCCTGCTCTCAGCTGGCAATCCCTGATGAGTCTTTTATATGAGAACCCCTATTAGTTAGGGATCATTCAGAGGCCTTCCTGCTCTCAGCCGGCGAGCCCTGATGAGTCTTTATTATGAGGGCCTCTCTTAGTTAGGTACGACGTAACCTGCCTTGCCTGTAGTATGATCTTATTGAACAGTGCGCAATGGGGCGCATTCTCTGGCATCCAGCCAGGGTTCGACCACTCCGACCCATCAGGGTTGGTAAAGAGTGATCCTTATGCGCCCATTGCTTTGGTTGACCATCCAAGGTTGCATCGAGGGGTAACACCACCGTTCGACAGTCTTTTTATTTTTTCTCTCATCAGTCTGTTTCTCCTTTCTTTTACAACAATTTTCCCTCTTCTCTATCACCTTTCAGAGGCTTTTGACGAATAAGAAAGAAAAAAATGAAGTTTTTGCTAGAAACCATGAATTCTTTGTAACACCATTTTGATTTTTTCAACAAATGAAATCCATGTTTGAGCACCCTATTACGAATCCCAAAGTTTATCTAAAAATCGTATATGTTTGGAATGTGTGTGTCCTTTCATATGATAACTTCAATGAATGCTTCTCAAAATTGTTATAAACCCACGGAATTGATCATAATGGCAAACGAAAAGACGAGTTAGTCAGCCAGGAATTTTATAGAAATTGTAGGAGGCCGAAATTCGGAAGAATACGTATTTTTGACTGTAGTCAAAAAGCGAGTTTTAGATTGTTTCTATTTTTGTGGACGTTACCAACACAATCATAGTAAACTAAGTGTTTTCCCGGGTTTTCAAGGACTTTTTGATATAGTATGTAGGACTAACGAATTGCGTGTATTGTGAAAATAGAAAATGATATCGCTTCAACATTTGAGGGACTAAGGAGTGTGAATTGTAAATTGGTTGTTACACACTGAGTACTGCGAGGCAGGGGCAGTTCTTCTATAAAAAATAAAATGATATCTTATAACTGCGATTATAATCTACATTCCATCAAAAAGCTGTAGCTTTTATTGTTATTTCGTTATAGTCAATTTGAGTCATTGTCATTCAAATAATGCAAATGCTTCCCTCCCATTCAATCGAAATCCCAATTCTACGAGAAGAGTATAAGAGGAACGGAGATTTTGGTTTATTTTTTTGAATTATAAACCTATAGAAAAAAAATTTAAACCCCCCTCTAAAATTGTTGGTCCATGTTCAAGGTAGTACGTAGAATCCTAAAATCGTATAAAAATTGATCGTGAAGGTATGTGGTAGGCAGGAAGACTTGGCGGAATCTGTGAAGGAAGTAGCAACTCCCGCTAGGAGCGCTGGTGGTAAGAGTAGTTTCTCGTACGTCCAATATTCAAAAAAACCTTCCCATTATCGCATCGACCACAATCAAAATCAAGATTACAATTAAAATCGCGGTGTAAAACTTTGAACTAGTATTTTGTGTCCTTGTATGATGGTTTGGGAGGGGTTTGTTGTGGATGGGGGGGGGGGGGCTTGAAATAGCATGCTGGGTATCCTAGTTCATTGATTTTCAAATGCTCTTCAAATTCGAGGCTCCCACACTGCTAAAAATGTTATGGTGGATAATGCTAGGGGGGGGGGTGGGAGGGAGAGACTGTCACTAGGTGTAGGTACTGGAGGCTGACTCGTTCGATCGCTATGTCCTGTCTGTTGTTGGTCTAAACTGTTGTTTTGTTTTTCTAAATTCCATTCGTTCTTGTAATTTTTGGTTTTGAAAATTGTCTGGTTGTTAGTCTGTCTGTGATTTTGGGATTCTCGTGGTGTTACTGCTTGGTGAACCTGGATTCAACCCCCAGTCAGGGATACCTGATTTGAGACGGTCATGCTCCTAGCTCACAGGAGCTGGTTGGGCTATGGGGCAGAATTACGCTCGTAGTCAAATTTAGGGGATCTCCTGCTCTCAGCTGGCAATCCCTGATGAGTCTTTTATATGAGAACCCCTATTAGTTAGGGATCATTCAGAGGCCTTCCTGCTCTCAGCTGGCGAGCCCTGATGAGTCTTTATTATGAGGGCCTCTCTCAGTTAGGTACGACGTAACCTGCCTTGCCTGTAGTATGATCTTATTGAACAGTGCGCAATGGGGCGCATTCTCTGGCATCCAGCCAGGGTTCGACCACTCTGACCTATCAGGGTTGGTAAAGAGTGATCCTTATGCGCCCATTGCTTCGGTTGACCATCCAAGGTTGCATCGAGGGGTAACACCACCGTTCGACAGTCTTTTTATTTTAACACAGAATGTGTTTTTGCGATGACCTACCGAAAAAAAATCGTCACGAAAAAGCGACAGAAAAAACGTCTGGTGATATGTTTATTGGTTGTCATGTTAATGTCAACTCCACATTTATTATTGTTGTTTTTTATTTAACGGATGACTAGTATCGCAAAAACACATTCTGTGTTCCTATGATTTCATACAGAGTATGGAAAAAGAAATAAACCGGGGGGTGCAGGGGGGCGGAGCCCCCCGCCGAGGCGCAGAGCGCCGAGTTTTCTCTCATCAGTCTGTTTCTCCTTTCTTTTACAACAATTTTCCCTCTTCTCTATCACCTTTCAGAGGCTTTTGACGAATAAGAAAGAAAAAAATGAAGTTTTTGCTAGAAACCATGAATTCTTCGTAACACCATTTTGATTTTTTCAACAAATGAAATCCATGTTTGAGCACCCTATTATGAATCCCAAAGTTTATCTAAAAATCGTATAAGTTTGGAATGTGTGTGTCCTTTCATATGATAACTTCAATGAATGCTTCTCAAAATTGTTATAAACCCACGGAATTGATCATAATGGCAAACGAAAAGACGAGTTGGTCGGCCAGGAATTTTATAGAAATTGTAGGAGGCCGAAATTCGGAAGAATACGTATTTTTGACTGTAGTCAAAAAGAGAGTTTTAGATTGTTTCTATTTTTGTGGACGTTACCAACACAATCATAGTAAACTAAGTGTTTTCCCGGGTTTTCAAGAACTTCTTGATATAGTATGTAGGACTAACGAATTGCGTGTATTGTGAAAATAGAAAATGATATCGCTTCAACATTTGAGGGACTAAGGAGTGTGAATTGTAAATTGGTTGTCACACACTGAGTACTGCGAGGCAGGGGCAGTTCTTCTATAAAAAATAAAATGATACCTTATAACTGCGATTATAATCTACATTCCATCAAGAAGCTATAGCTTTCATTGTTATTTCATTATAGTCAATTTGAGTCATTGTCATTCAAATAATGCAAATGCTTCCCTCCCATTCAATCGAAATCCCAATTCTACGAGAAGAGTATAAGATGTAACGTGATAGGAAGAAGAAAGAGAATAGGTACTGGTCAAAACTGGGACCGTAGACCATGGACGTTAACCTATTTCTGGATGTACGTTCCCCTTTCTGAAGTACCCACCACGATACGTAAAAAGCACTGGCGTCCCTATACCTGAAATTCCTATTCACGCTTGAATGATGAAGGAAAGGTTCATGTACAAGTCAGGTGGATTCGGTAGGGCGACAGTAAATAGGTATGTATTGTCCTATAATGGAAATGGCTCAGAATGGGTCAGAAATGTTACACATATGACAATGCAAAGATGTGAGAAGATCCGAGTTAGCATAAATGAGACATTTACCACAATATAGGACGAAATGTAATTAGAGAGATAGACTCACGGTTAGGTTGCGGCTCTCTGAGAACACAATGACTGCAGAGGGGGGTGACGGATCCCGCGGTCCCTGTCCCCCCCCCTTCCTCCTTCATCAAGGAAGTCGGAATGGATGGGTTATCAGGTGAACCTCAGACTTTCGATAAGTTATCGCTGGGATCCGTCACAGTCCACCCCCGCAAGAAAATTTGAAAATTTCGCGAAATTTGAAAATTTTACGTTTGTTTGTTTGGTGAATGTCTCTATCTCCAGCTGTATTATAATATGGGGTCACATTGATTTGAGCCATTGAAGATTACATCGTTATATTTGGGTTGTAAGTCTGAATTTTATGAAATTGTTGTATGGGAGTTTGCTTGTTAACCTTGTTGTCGCCCTCAACAGCTTTGTTTTATTATAAGTTTATTGATCATTGTCTCTATACACGACGATGGTCGTATGGGAAATCCGTTCCTTCTGTTATAACAGATGGCCCGTCGATCTCCATCTTGGTGCTGTGTAATCCCGGTCCGTTTCCGAACCGTCGTGATTACGATGGCGTGAGACAGTTACTTCGTAAACCCGGTCCGTTTCCGGTCCGTCGTGATTACGATTGCGTGACACTCTGTTTTTTTTTTTTTTTTTTTTTTTTTTTTTTTTTTATTTTATTTTTTTTTTTTTTAATTTTTTTTTTATTTTATTTTTTTATTTTTTATTAGCGCTGTGGGGGTAGCAACAAATGCTTCCTTTCACTGAGGGGGCTGTCGCGGCGCCCTGCGCCATTTGAAGGGGTTGCCCCTCCCCCCCCGGCCACGGCGGAGCGGCACCTCCCGCACGATGACGGTGCCGCCTGGCGTCATCCTGAATTGGCGCAACACATCGCGCTGGGGGGCGCCGCCCGGGACCATGGCCGGCTGCATGGGATGGTACCTCCTCTGTCTTTGCTGCCTGTTCGGGCGGTGTCGTCCTCGGGGGGGTCCTTGGGGTGGTCCTGGGGGTGTTTGGCCCTCCGGGAATTGGGCTGCATATGCCTTTTGGCTGCCTCTAGAAACACCTGCAAAGGTGTGTGGCGTGGTGTTTGAGTCGGCCGGGGGGTGGAGGTGGTTGGCGTAGGTAGGGGGTTTGGGCGTGGTGCTCCGCCGCCGTCGCCTTCTGCCTCTTCCTGCCGCATTTCCTCTTCCCCGTCCTCCTGTTCTAGGGCCTCCTCCAACTGCTTCATTGCCTCGACTTCCGTCTGCGTCGTTTCCATCTTGTCGGGTGGTATATGTAAAGATAGAGAGGGGTCGGTGGTTAATTTGTTGTCTTGTTTTATTGGCGGTTTTATTCTTAACCCTTTTTTGTGTGTTTGGTTGTTTATTATTATAATTGATTACTGTAATATTATTAGTATTGTTGTAATTATTATTATTAATTTTATTTATTTGTATTTTTATTATTAATTTATTGGTGTTGTTAACCATTTATTATGGTGGGTTACCGTATAACTTGAGCTGGCTTATGTGCCTTGTTTTCACGTCTGTGGCGTCGTCGACATTGACGACTTCGTATGTCACCGGGGACAAGATTTTGGTGACTCGATACGGTGAGGAATATCTATACGACAATTTTGTGGTAATTTTTCGTGTGGCACTGCTAAGGATGTATGTTTTAAGCAGGACCACGTCCCCGACTGCCAAGGTTAGTGGCGTGTGTCGTTGGTCGTAGTATTTTTTTCTGTGGGCAAGCGCTTTCTGTAAATTATTGTACGCTTGTCTCCATACCTCCTGGATAGGGGTGGGGGGGTTGGTTTCGGCTGGTATGTCCCAAGCCAAACTTAGTGGACTAGCCAATTTCCTTCCATAAATATCTCGGCCGGGGTGAATCCGGTACTTTCGTGCCAGGTCGTATTCATTGCTAGCTGAGTGTACTCTAAATTTTTGTCCCAATTTTGATTGTTTTCTGCGTGGTAACACGTTAGAATTTGTTTTAGGAATTTAATTTGCCTCTCACTGTGATTTGGATTTGGATAAAAGGCATGTAGTGGTATTATTTGCATGCCATGTTCGAGGACGAAGGTGTTAAATTTCTGAGAACGAAATGTTGAGGCGTTGTCGGTGCACAGATTCCGCCAGTACCCAACTTTCGAAAAAATGTTGGTATGCAAAGCTTTTATTATCGCTTCCGAAGTATGCTGTCTCATGGGAATCAGGTATGTAAATTTTGAGAAAGCGTCTATGGCTAGCAAAATAAATTTATGTTGTCTGGCGGTACGTGGTAGAGGACCGACAACGTCTATAAACAACACTTCGCCCGGTTTGTCTGTGGTCCTTGCTGACATTTCCCCGTAGGTATTTTGGGTTGGTTTAGATCGTGCACACGTGATACAATCGGCTACCATTTTCCGGATTATTGCGGATAATCCCGGACGGTAAAATTGTTGCTGTATTTTGTGAAGAGTTTTGGCAAAACCCGTGTGGTTCCCTAGGACTGATCCGTGATGGAACTTAAAGATGGTAGATATTAACAGCTCGGGTAAATAAGCCCGTTTGTTTCCTTTTGTATCAGTGTGATACAAAATGTTGTGTTGAATGTGATAAGAAGGTACGCTTGTGCCCTGTTGGATTTGCCGTTTGATGTTGGCGATCGTTTGATCTTCGTCTTGATAAATTCGGAGGTCGTTGAACGCTTGCGGGAAGTTCCCCAGTACGAGCGTTTCTCCGATTGAGTGAATGGGCGTGGGAGAGGGTGTGACGAATGTCAAGGTCACTTCGTTAGGTGTTGTTCTCCGTTGGTCGCAAGTTCTTTCATTCATGTTGGTGAACGGGCGATATGGAGGGGGTCCCGTGACAGACGTTGGCCAGTCCTCAGGTGTTTTCTGAATGACGTGAACCTGTTCTGCCGGGTTTGTTTTTGTTTGGATACCCCGTGTTAGTTGTGGGCGCCAAGAGTGATCCGCGAAATCCCCCAATTGGTCTAGTGGAATTTCCAGCGGTACCGTACTATTTCTTGATAAATAATCTGCTAAGCTATTCTTTTTTCCTTCTATATGATACAACGTATAGGAGAACTGGTTAAGTTGTTCTCGCCAGCGCGCAATGCGCGCAGAAGGGGCTGTCAGCTTCGCTACGGAAGCAATAGCTTTTGCATCTGTGTGTATGTAACAGTGCGAATGTCCTATATGAGATTTTGAAAACCTGTGCAAGCCGTACAGGAGAGCTCCGTACTCCAATTCAAAGGCACTGTAGCGCGTTTCGCGCGGAGCTAGCTTTCTCCCCGCGTAAGCTATAGCATGATATTGTCTGTCCTGTTGTTGACACAGGACTACACCTATGGCCTTGGCGCTGGCATCGCAAAATAGGTGGAAAGGCTGGTCATAATTAGGGAGTCTTAGGGTTGGTTTCCTAAGTAACCTTTGTCGGAGTGCTTCAAAGGATTGTTGGCACTCCGTTGTCCACTGAAACTGTTTATTTTTTTTCTAAGTTCGTTGAGGGGAACCGCCAACTTGGGTAGATCGGGAATATAACTGCTATAAAAGTTAATGGCCCCTAGAAATTGTGCGATCTGTTTCGCCGTGGTGGGCGGTGGTATCGCTAGTAGATCTGATATTCGATCATCATTGATGGACAAGATACCATTCTGTAATTCATGTCCCAAGAATTGGAGGCACTGGGTGGCGAATTTGCATTTGTCTGGGTTGACTGTTAAATTCGCCTTGCGTAATCGTTGCAGAACCTCCGACACGGTTTTTTGGTGTTCTCGGTACGTTTTCGTGTAGACCACCAAATCATCGAGGTACCAAATTAATTTCTCCCCGTACAAATCTCCGAAAATACGTTCCATTAAGGCACTTAAGACCTGTGAACCGACGGCGAGACCGAATGGTACGCGCGAAAAGCTATAGGTACTTATCATAGTTTTGAAACTTGTGAGTTGCCTGCTTCCTCCGATAACGGTATCTGGTTGTAGGCCTGGTTTAAATCTAGGACACTAAAGTAGTTGGCACCATGCAAATGAGGTAATAAGGTCTCAATTTTGGGTATTGGAAAATCTATGTTTACTATTTGTTTGTTGAGTGCCTGATAGTTAACGACCAGGCGGTACTTTTGCTCCGCCGTTGGGTCGGCCTTCCGCTTTGGGACTAGGAAGCAAGGCGCCACCGCCGGTGCAAGAGTTGGCTCGATCACACCTTGGTCGAGCAATTTTTGAATCTCTTGTTTCATGATTTGTTGGAGTGGGGGTGAGACATGATACGTAGGGGTTTTGGTTGGCAAGGTGGCCCCCGGTTGCAGTTGAATATCATATTTGATTAGGTTCGTGCATCCGAGCTGCGTGGTGAGGACGTCTGGGAATTTTGCCTGAAGGCTTTTTGCCATGACGTCATTCGTTGTCATCACCTGCAGTGTGGCCTTGTCTTTGGGGATTGCCGGAACCAAGGCGAACTCTGTGGTTCTATCGTGCTTAAAGGAGATGGTTCCTCTACCTATATCGTATAATGCGGCAGTTGGTTTAAGGAAATCAAGGCCTAAAATGACGTTATGTGCTAACTGAGGTATTATGTAAAATTTGTGTGGCCATTTATTGTTTCCTATCGTCACGGTTAGTTCAACTGTGGTGTCTGTAACGATCACCGAACTATCTCCTATAGTGAGGTATTGTGGCGTACATGGATTCCTTGAAGCTTTTTGTAAACGCTTACATTTTAATAGGAATCCCTGATTCACAGCTGAAATTGAGGCTCCCGTATCCAGAAGGGCCTGAATAGGGACTGAATTCAGTTCGACTGGTAACAAAGCTGTCGTGCTGGAAATAGGTGCAAAAATTGAGGTCAAGTGTTCTGTTTGTTGTTTTTGACCTTTAGGGTGGGGGGTTTTCTTGATTTTCGGCTCGTTGTCTGCCCCTACAGGCAACGTGCCTACTCGTTTTCCTCCGGTTCGGATGAACTTGAATTTTGTTCATTTCTAGTTTCGACTAGTTGGAGGTTTAGTGGTACATTCGGTTTATGATACGTTTTGGACTTGTACGTCTGCCCATTATCATAATTTTTGTTTGTCCCTCGGGGTGGATGTGTATTCCATTGTTTCGGAATAGCCCCTTGGGGTTTGTATGTTGGGGGATTATTATTGTTTTGTGCATTTTGATTTTGATTTTTGAAATATGGGGGTTTAGACTCGAGTTTCCCCTGTTGGTTGTGAGGTTGATATGTGTTTACGTTGCTTTTCGATTTGTAACTACTTGGGGTTTTGTCCGATTTTTGATTAGTTTTTAGAGACTTGCTGCGCACCGCGTCTTGCGGCGTTTCGGAGGCGGATAGCAGTCTCTATCTTACCTATAAAGAGGTCTAATTCTGCTCTAGTTTGGGGGGCTTGCTGGAAAGTGAAGTGTTGCCGGGTAAAGTCGTTACAATTATTGATTATCATTGTGATTAACTCAGTTTCGGCATCATCATATTGGCGGAGGACTCGCTCGTACTTCCAGATATTTTGTACATAATTTCTGAAATTTTCGTTAGGCCCTTGAGGGCGATTTAATTTCTTGGTTACTAATTCAGCTATTGTTAGTTTCGGAAATAGCTCGTCCTTCATAACAATACGTAGTTGCTCGAAGCTGTTCAATTGTGGGTGGACCTGCAAAATCTGGCGTATGTACATAAACCTTTCGCTCACCGACAGGTACTTTAGCACCGTTCGGAATGAAATATGATCGGGGAGTGTCGTTTCCAACTCGCCCATTTCCCCTAGAAAATTCATGGCGCTAATGGACTCTGGACGTTGAGTCTAGGATACTTGTCTAGAATTGAGAGGAATTCAGCCGGGATTTTCACTTGTTTATGTCTCGGCTCCTGCGTTGGGTGAGGTTGTGAGCCAGACGGATCGCTTTGTTGTGTTGTGGTGGCTTGCAAGGTCAGTTTGGTTATCTGCTCTGCATGAGTGCCATCGTTTTTTGATTTTCTAAGGCCTGTTGTTGCATCGAGGCCATTAAATTTGATTGCGTTTGCATCTGGGAAATCATTGCCGTCCAAGCACTCGTAAATGTGGTCTGAGTAGCAGTGGAGGCACGTAAAAATGCATTAAATTGTTGCGAGAACTCCGGTTGTTCGCCCGGAATGGGCATGGTCGGAGTTTGGATCGTTTGGCCTGATGCTCCAGGGTCTGCGCACAGGAAGCATACGAAACTCTTTTTTCGTTCTGTTGGCATCTTTTTCCAGTTGACGTAGTTTTGGCTTGCACATTGTGCATGATAAAATTGGGTACACTGCGTGCAATAGATCGGGTCTTTGTTTTCGGTTTCGTCAATGGTTGCCTCGCAATAGGTACATGTGATTAATTCCGGAATCGGAATGATTGGGGCCATCGTTTATGATTGATTATTATACGATGTGAAAATAGCAAAGCGAGATGAACGAACGATAAGAACGAAAGGACCGATAAAGGAATAAAGGCTATGAGATCGGAGTTCGTTTTATTTTGTACCTCCTGCTGTAATCGACTTCGCTGGGCCCGATAAAGTCGTTTACACGTTATCCGTGTCAGTACAGGAAGTAATGTGTGGGTTGGTGGTAATCAGATAGTCTTGTCTGAACAAAATGCTTTTTTAGAGCTGATTACGAGGTTCGAGACCGGTTCGAGTCTGCTACCATGTAACGTGATAGGAAGAAGAAAGAGAATAGGTACTGGTCAAAACTGGGACCGTAGACCATGGACGTTAACCTATTTCTGGATGTACGTTCCCCTTTCTGAAGTACCCACCACGATACGTAAAAAGCACTGGCGTCCCTATACCTGAAATTCCTATTCACGCTTGAATGATGAAGGAAAGGTTCATGTACAAGTCAGGTGGATTCGGTAGGGCGACAGTAAATAGGTATGTATTGTCCTATAATGGAAATGGCTCAGAATGGGTCAGAAATGTTACACATATGACAATGCAAAGATGTGAGAAGATCCGAGTTAGCATAAATGAGACATTTACCACAATATAGGACGAAATGTAATTAGAGAGATAGACTCACGGTTAGGTTGCGGCTCTCTGAGAACACAATGACTGCAGAGGGGGGTGACGGATCCCGCGGTCCCTGTCCCCCCCCCTTCCTCCTTCATCAAGGAAGTCGGAATGGATGGGTTATCAGGTGAACCTCAGACTTTCGATAAGTTATCGCTGGGATCCGTCACAAAGAGGAACGGAGATTTTGGTTTATTTTTTTGAATTATAAACCTATAGAAAAAAAATTTAAACCCCCCTCTAAAATTGTTGGTCCATGTTTCAAGGTAGTACGTAGAATCCTAAAATCGTATAAAAATTGATCGTGAAGGTATGTGGTAGGCAGGAAGACTTGGCGGAATCTGTGAAGGAAGTAGCAACTCCCGCTAGGAGCGCTGGTGGTAAAAGTAGTTTCTCGTACGTCCAATATTCAAAAAAACCTTCCCATTATCGCATCGACCACAATCAAAATCAAGATTACAATTGAAATCGCGGTGTAAAACTTTGAACTAGTATTTTGTGTTCTTGTATGATGGTTTGGGAGGGGTTTGTTGAGGAAAGGGGGGGGGGGGCTTGAAATAGCATGCTGGGTATCCTAGTTCATTGATTTTCAAATGCTCTTCAAATTCGAGGCTCCCACACTGCTAAAAATGTTATGGTGGATAATGCTAGGGGGGGGGGTGGGAGGGAGAGACTGTCACTAGGTGTAGGTACTGGAGGCTGACTCGTTCGATCGCTATGTCCTGTCTGTTGTTGATCTAAACTGTTGTTTTGTTTTTCTAAATTCCATTCGTTCTTGTAATTTTTGGTTTTGAAAATTGTCTGGTTGTTAGTCTGTCTGTGATTTTTGGGATTCTCGTGGTGTTACTGCTTGGCGAACCTGGATTCAACCCCCAGTCAGGGATACCTGATTTGAGACGGTCATGCTCCTAGCTCACAGGAGCTGGTTGGGCTATGGGGCAGAATTACGCTCGTAGTCAAATTTAGGGGATCTCCTGCTCTCAGCTGGCAATCCCTGATGAGTCTTTTATATGAGAACCCCTATTAGTTAGGGATCATTCAGAGGCCTTCCTGCTCTCAGCTGGCGAGCCCTGATGAGTCTTTATTATGAGGGCCTCTCTTAGTTAGGTACGACGTAACCTGCCTTGCCTGTAGTATGATCTTATTGAACAGTGCGCAATGAGGCGCATTCTCTGGCATCCAGCCAGGGTTCGACCACTCTGACCCATCAGGGTTGGTAAAGAGTGATCCTTAGGCGCCCATTGCTTCGGTTGACCATCCAAGGTTGCATCGAGGGGTAACACCTCCGTTCGACAGTCTTTTTATTTTTTCTCTCATCAGTCTGTTTCTCCTTTCTTTTACAACAAATTTCCCTCTTCTCTATCACCTTTCAGAGGCTTTTGACGAATAAGAAAGAAAAAAATGGTTTTTGCTAAAAACCATGAATTCTTCGTAACACCATTTTGATTTTTTCAACAAATGAAATCCATGTTTGAGCACCCTATTACGAATCCCAAAGTTTATCTAAAAATCGTATATGTTTGGAATGTGTGTGTCCTTTCATTTGATAACTTCAATGAATGCTTCTCAAAATTGTTATAAACCCACGGAATTGATCATAACGGCAAACGAAAAGACAAGTTAGTCAGCCAGGAATTTTATAGAAATTGTAGGAGGCCGAAATTCGGAAGAATACGTATTTTTGACTGTAGTCAAAAAGCGAGTTTTAGATTGTTTCTATTTTTGTGGACGTTACCAACACAATCATAGTAAACTAAGTGTTTTCCCGGGTTTTCAAGGACTTTTTGATATAGTATGTAGGACTAACGAATTGCGTGTATTGTGAAAATAGAAAATGATATCGCTTCAACATTTGAGGGACTAAGGAGTGTGAATTGTAAATTGGTTGTCACACACTGAGTACTGCGAGGCAGGGGCAGTTCTTCTATAAAAAATAAAATGATATCTTATAACTGCGATTATAATCTACATTCCATCAAGAAGCTATAGCTTTCATTGTTATTTCGTTATAGTCAATTTGAGTCATTGTCATACAAATAATGCAAATGCTTCCCTCCCATTCAATCGAAATCCCAATTCTACGAGAAGAGTATAAGAGGAACGGAGATTTTGGTTTATTTTTTTGAATTATAAACCTATAGAAAAAAAATTTAAACCCCCCTCTAAAATTGTTGGTCCATGTTTCAAGGTAGTACGTAGAATCCTAAAATCGTATAAAAATTGATAGTGAAGTAGGTATGTGGTAGGCAGGAAGACTTGGCGGAATCTGTGAAGGAAGTAGCAACTCCCGCTAGGAGCGCTGGTGGTAAAAGTAGTTTCTCGTACGTCCGATATTCAAAAAAACCTTCCCATTATCGCATCGACCACAATCAAAATCAAGATTACAATTAAAATCGCGGTGTAAAACTTTGAACTAGTATTTTGTGTCCTTGTATGATGGTTTGGGAGGGGTTTGTTGATGAAAGGGGGGGGGGGCTTGAAATAGCATGCTGGGTATCGTAGTTCATTGATTTTCAAATGCTCTTCAAATTCGAGGCTCCCACACTGCTAAAAATGTTATGGTGGATAATGCTAGGGGGGGGGGGGGGGGGAGAGACTGTCACTAGGTGTAGGTACTGGAGGCTGACTCGTTCGATCGCTATGTCCTGTCTGTTGTTGATCTAAACTGTTGTTTTGTTTTTCTAAATTCCATTCGTTCTTGTAATTTTTGGTTTTGAAAATTGTCTGGTTGTTAGTCTGTCTGTGATTTTTGGGATTCTCGTGGTGTTACTGCTTGGTGAACCTGGATTCAACCCCCAGTCAGGGATACCTGATTTGAGACGGTCATGCTCCTAGCTCACAGGAGCTGGTTGGGCTATGGGGCAGAATTACGCTCGTAGTCAAATTTAGGGGATCTCCTGCTCTCAGCTGGCAATCCCTGATGAGTCTTTTATATGAGAACCCCTATTAGTTAGGGATCATTCAGAGGCCTTCCTGCTCTCAGCTGGCGAGCCCTGATGAGTCTTTATTATGAGGGCCTCTCTTAGTTAGGTACGACTTAACCTGCCTTGCCTGTAGTATGATCTTATTGAACAGTGCGCAATGGGGCGCATTCTCTGGCATCCAGCCAGGGTTCGACCACTCTGACCCATCAGGGTTGGTAAAGAGTGATCCTTATGCGCCCATTGCTTCGGTTGACCATCCAAGGTTGCATCGAGGGGTAACACCTCCGTTCGACAGTCTTTTTATTTTTTCTCTCATCAGTCTGTTTCTCCTTTCTTTTACAACAAATTTCCCTCTTCTATATCACCTTTCAGAGGCTTTTGACGAATAAGAAAGAAAAAAATGGTTTTTGCTATAAACCATGAATTCTTCGTAACACCATTTTGATTTTTTCAACAAATGAAATCCATGTTTGAGCACCCTATTACGAATCCCAAAGTTTATCTAAAAATCGTATATGTTTGGAATGTGTGTGTCCTTTCATTTGATAACTTCAATGAATGCTTCTCAAAATTGTTATAAACCCACGGAATTGATCATAATGGCAAACGAAAAGACGAGTTAGTCAGCCAGGAATTTTATAGAAATTGTAGGAGGCCGAAATTCGGAAGAATACGTATTTTTGACTGTAGTCAAAAAGCGAGTTTTAGATTGTTTCTATTTTTGTGGACGTTACCAACACAATCATAGTAAACTAAGTGTTTTCCCGGGTTTTCAAGGACTTTTTGATATAGTATGTAGGACTAACGAATTGCGTGTATTGTGAAAATAGAAAATGATATCGCTTCAACATTTGAGGGACTAAGGAGTGTGAATTGTAAATTGGTTGTCACACACTGAGTACTGCGAGGCAGGGGCAGTTCTTCTATAAAAAATAAAATGATATCTTATAACTGCGATTATAATCTACATTCCATCAAGAAGATATAGCTTTCATTGTTATTTCGTTATAGTCAATTTGAGTCATTGTCATACAAATAATGCAAATGCTTCCCTCCCATTCAATCGAAATCCCAATTCTACGAGAAGAGTATAAGAGGAACGGAGATTTTGGTTTATTTTTTTGAATTATAAACCTATAGAAAAAAAATTTAAACCCCCCTCTAAAATTGTTGGTCCATGTTTCAAGGTAGTACGTAGAATCCTAAAATCGTATAAAAATTGATAGTGAAGTAGGTATGTGGTAGGCAGGAAGACTTGGCGGAATCTGTGAAGGAAGTAGCAACTCCCGCTAGGAGCGCTGGTGGTAAAAGCAGTTTCTCGTACGTCCGATGTTCAAAAAAACCTTCCCATTATCGCATCGACCACAATCAAAATCAAGATTACAATTAAAATCGCGGTGTAAAACTTTGAACTAGTATTTTGTGTCCTTGTATGATGGTTTGGGAGGGGTTTGTTGAGGAAAGGGGGGGGGGCTTGAAATAGCATGCTGGGTATCGTAGTTCATTGATTTTCAAATGCACTTCAAATTTGAGGCTCCCACACTGCTAAAAATGTTATGGTGGATAATGCTAGGGGGAGGGAGAGACTGTCACTAGGTGTAGGAGGGTGTAGGGGTTGTTGGGGTAGGGTAATAGAGGGTGTTTTTATCTCTTCGGAGCCCTTCTTATCCCTACCCAAGTCAAGGTCATGCGTCCCCGTCGCACAACCCGGGCCCCCTGGGATAAATAGAGGTGGTCCTATTAGGTTTCCCTGATGGACCCCTCTTGAAGTTCCAGGGGTGGCTGAATGACCCTCTGGCGATTAGGGAGGGGACCCCTGTCAACGGGTTCCCTGACCCTACATAAATGAAGCGCCCCCCGTTATGGAAGACACCACAGAAATGCCTCATAACCCCCGCCAGCCCATTGGCTCGCGGGGTATTAGGGGAGGCGCTCAGAGGCGCCCCAGGCAGGGGCGTCGGCCATCCTCACCCTCTTCCTCTTCCTCATCATCCCTACCCTCTTCCTCTTCCACAGCCTCTTTGAACCACCAGTGTGCCCATTGTGAGCGGGCGTTCACTACCAGGTCTGGCCTTGGTCTCCACATCAGACGGAAGCATCCTGTTGCTGCTAATGATGCTATTGATATTGAACGAATACAGCACAGGTATGCTTCCGAGGAGTTGCGCAGGATGGCGGCAGATGAGGCGGTGGCTGTGCGCAATGGGGTACGTAATATTAATGTTTATCTGAATGAACGTTTTCCCACGCGCACAGTCATTGCCATCAAGAATATCCGCCTGAAGCCCCACTATAAGCAGCTTGTCCAGGAAGCTATCCTGGCAAATAGCAGTGGGGCTTCTCCCGCATCTCCTATTGCTGATGTGGAGCAGCAGCCTGCCATTCAGTATCCCTCCCCCCGGACCTCCGGTCTTCTTGCCGATCTGAAGACTGAAGTCTTGAGGCTTGGGGGGCAGGTAGGTCGTATTGAAGGCTATGAAAGCACCTACCTGCAGGATCTGGTGAGGCGGGCTGCTGAAGGGCTGGATAACCTGGAAGATGAGGTTGCAGCCTATTTAGGGAGAATCTTCCCGCGGGTTGGGGATGCGACCGTGACGCAGCACCAGGGGGGACCTCCTCCCAGAGTGGTGTTGCGTGGAGGTCGCAGAGCGGCTAAACAAGCGAGACGGCGGGAGTACCACCGGGTTCAGAGTTTGTGGAGGAAGCATCCGGCGCGTGTGGCTGCGGAGGTACTGGAGGAGCCTGGGGAAAATCAAGTTCAACCCCCTCTCCAGGAGTTCGTGGATTTCTGGGAACCACTTTTGAGTGCTCCAGTCACGACCCTGGGGAGCGTGTGGTTCCCCCAGTCTCCACCAGGGATTCCTTGCGCAGCATCTTGTGCTCGCCGGTGCTACTTGACGAGGCACACAAGTGCCGTGTCAAGAACTCCACTTCCGCTGGACCCGATGGTGTTTCTGCCCGACGCTGGAATAAAGCACCAAAGACGATTAAGCTGCTCATCCTCAACCTGCTCCTCCTTGCGGGAAGACCCCCGAAAGCATTAACCCGTACCCGGACCGTGTTTATCCCCAAGAAAGGGGGGAAGTGGGCCTGGAGGCTATCGACCGATCTCTGTGTCCTCGGTAGTCTTCCGCCACTTCCAGAAAGTACTGGCATCTCGCCTCCAGGTGGCTGGTGTGTCCAGAGAGCGTTTCGGCCAGCGGATGGCACAGCGGAGAACCTTACAGTTCTCCAAACTGTCATTTCGCTGGCCCGTATTAAACGTCGGCAACTCCACCTCGCCGCTCTGGACGTCGCTAAGGCCTTTGACACAGTCAGTCACCTTGCCCTGACCGATTGCCTTCGTGGTGTCGGGGCCCCATCTCGGTTAATCGAGTATGTGGCCTGTCTGTACCAGGAAGGCGTGACGGTCCTCGAGGCAGGAGGTGAGGTATCAGGGGATATACGGATCGGGCGTGGGGTACGCCAGGGGGATCCCCTATCGCCACTCCTCTTCAACCTGGTCGTGGATACGGCCTTGGGTAAGCTGCCCACTGAAGTAGGGTTTGATCTCGCCCCTGGGGTGCGAGTAGGAGCATTGGCATTTGCCGATGATGTTATCCTACTCGCAGAAACCCGTGAGGGCTTGCAGATCGCCCTCAATGCATTTGCTAAGCAGCTAGCCAGGTGTGGACTTGTGGTTAACCCCGATAAGTGTGGGTCGGTCTCCTTGGTCCCGTCGGGTCGCCAGCATAAGGTGAAAGTTGTGGATGGGGGTTTTGTCGTAGGACAATCCCCCATTCCATCTCGATCCGTGCTGGAGGTTTGGCGGTACCTTGGAGTCGACTTCATGGGGGTGGCCACCATTACTACCAGCCGTGTGGACCTTGGTAGAGCGCTAGCTCGCGTTACCAAGGCTCCATTGAAGCCACAGCAGAAGCTGCGCCTCCTCCGCACGTACTTACTGCCAAAGCTAACCTATGGGTTAGTCTTTGGCAGGCTTACGGCGGGGAGGCTGCAACAATTAGATCGAGAAGTTCGCTCTGCTGTGCGCTCTTGGCTGAAGTTCCCTCCTGGTGTCCCAAGTGCCTATTTTCACGCACCGGTCAAATCCGGTGGGCTTGGCATTGTGTCTCTCTCGGCATGTATCCCTTCACTGCGCCGCCGGCGCCTGCTAGCCCTTCAGGGGTCGAGCTGGGAGGTCGCCCGTGCGGCTGCTGATCTTGATTTGTCAGGCAGCAGTTAGCATGGTGCGACCGAGCAACACCATCTGCTCCAAAACCCAGTTCGTCTGCTGAGTTCGCTGCTGCGCTGCATGAATCGGTGGATGGTAAAGAACTCCGACAGTGCTCCGAAAGCCTGTCTCATCCCAATGGGTAGATTGGGCTTCGGAGGGCATTGGGGCCCGCGACTACCGACACTTTCACGCCATCCGCGTGGCATCTTTGCCAACTGCGGTGCGGTGTTCGAGAGGTAGTCGCGGGACAACGCTACCCCTTTGCCGTGCCTGTCGGAGTGGAAATGAACACCTGTATCATGTGGTGCAGCAGTGTCCACGAACTCATGGGGGCCGCATCCTACGTCATGATGCGGTCGCCAAGCAGATAGCAGGTGCATTGTCATCTAGCGGCTGGGATGTTGAGAGAGAGAGATTGTATCACATGCCAAGTGACCAGGGTAAGAAGCCCGACATTGTTGCTGTCAAGCCCGACCAGTCTTGCATTATCCTGGATGTCCAAGTTGTCAATGGCAGCTTGGACATGGAGCAGACTTGGCGGGCCAAGATAAGGAAATATGACAGAAATGATTTACGGCAAGCAGTGTCGGAGCTAAAAGGAGTGGCACCCAACAACATCAGGGTGATGGCTGCAACCTTGTCGTGGCGCGGTGTGTGGTGCGGGAAAAGTGCCACGGAGTTGCGCGAGTTGGGCATCTCAGTAGGCGTACTCCGTGGTATCACCACCCGTGTCCTGCTCGGCTCATATTTGAACAGGTGGTCGTTTTATAGAGGCACTTCCCTTCATCCTTCTCTCCCACCCCCACCTTCCTCATCTTCCCTCATCCCTAGGGCCGGCGTCGGGTGAGTCCTGGGCGTCCTCCCCATTATTTTATTTATTTATTTATTTCATGTTTATGGCGTGCCCCCTCCGTCAAAAAAGACATTTTGTCTTTGAGGGGAGATTATTTAAAAAAGAAAAAAAAAGAAAAAAAAAAAAAAAAAAAAAAAAACTGGAGGCTGACTCGTTCGATCGCTATGTCCTGTCTGTTGTTGGTCTAAACTGTTGTTTTGTTTTTCTAAATTCCATTCCTTTTTGTAACTTTTGGTTTTGAAAATTGTCTGGTTGTTAGTCTGTCTGTGATTTTTGGGATTCTCGTGGTGTTACTGCTTGGTGAACCTGGATTCAACCCCCAGTCAGGGATACCTGATTTGAGACGGTCATGCTCCTAGCTCACAGGAGCTGGTTGGGCTATTGGGCAGAATTACGCTCGTAGTCAAATTTAGGGGATCTCCTGCTCTCAGCTGGCAATCCCTGATGAGTCTTTTATATGAGAACCCCTATTAGTTAGGGATCATTCAGAGGCCTTCCTGCTCTCAGCTGGCGAGCCCTGATGAGTCTTTATTATGAGGGCCTCTCTTAGTTAGGTACGACGTAACCTGCCTTGCCTGTAGTATGATCTTATTGAACAGTGCGCAATGGGGCGCATTCTCTGGCATCCAGCCAGGGTTCGACCACTCTGACCCATCAGGGTTGGTAAAGAGTGATCCTTATGCGCCCATTGCTTCGGTTGACCATCCAAGGTTGCATCGAGGGGTAACACCTCCGTTCGACAGTCTTTTATTTTTTCTCTCATCAGTCTGTTTCTCCTTTCTTTTACAACAATTTTCCCTCTTCTCTATCACCTTTCAGAGGCTTTTGACGAATAAGAAAGAAAAAAATGAAGTTTTTGCTAGAAACCATGAATTCTTCGTAACACCATTTTGATTTTTTTCAACAGATGAAATCCATGTTTGAGCACCCTATTACGAATCCCAAAGTTTATCTAAAATCGTATATGTTTGGAATGTGTGTGTCCTTTCATTTGATAACTTCAATGAATGCTTCTCAAAATTGTTCTAAACCCACGGAATTGATCATACTGGCAAACGAAAAGACGAGTTAGTCAGCCAGGAATTTTATAGAAATTGTAGGAGGCCGAAATTCGGAAGAATACGTATTTTTGACTGTAGTCAAAAAGCGAGTTTTAGATTGTTTCTATTTTTGTGGACGTTACCAACACAATCATAGTAAACTAAGTGTTTTCCCGGGTTTTTCAAGGACTTTTTGATATAGTATGTAGGACTAACGAATCGCGTGTATTGTGAAAATAGAAAATGATATCGCTTCAACATTTGAGGGACTAAGGAGTGTGAATTGTAAATTGGTTGTCACACACTGAGTACTGCGAGGCAGGGGCAGTTCTTCTATAAAAAATAAAATGATATCTTATAACTGCGATTATAATCTACATCCCATCAAGAAGATATAGCTTTCATTGTTATTTCGTTATAGTCAATTTGAGTCATTGTCATTCAAATAATGCAAATGCTTCCCTCCCATTCAATCGAAATCCCAATTCTACGAGAAGAGTATAAGAGGAACGGAAGATTTTGGTTTTATTTCTTTTGAATTATAAACCTGTGGAAAAACATGTAACCCCCCGCATAAAATTGTTGGTCCATGTGTTCAAGGTAGTACGTAGAATCCTAAAATCGTATAAAATTGATAGTGAAGTACGGTATTGTGGTAGGCAGGAAGAATTTGGCGGAATCTGTGAAGGAAGTAGCAACTCCCGCTAGGAGCCGCTGGTGGTTAAAAGTAGTTTCTCGTACGTCCAATATTCAAAAAACCCTTCCATTATCGCATCGACCACAATCAAAATCAAGATTACAATTAAAATCGGCGGTGTATGTGTAAACTTTGAAACTAGTATTTTGTCCTTGTATGAGGTTTGGGAGGGGTTTGTTGATAGGGATGGGGGGTGGGGGGGGGCTTGAAATAGCATGCTGGGTATCCTAGTTCATTGATTTCAAATGCTCCTCAAATCGAGCTCCCACACTGCTAAAAATGTTATGGTGGATAATGCTAGGGGGGGGGGGGGGGAGGAGAGACTGTCACTAGGTGTAGGTACTGGAGGCTGACTCGTTCGATCGCTATGTCCTGTCTGGTGTTGATCTAAACTGTTGTTTTGTTTTTCTAAATTCCATTCGTTCTTGTATTTTTGGTTTTGAAAATTGTCTGGTTGTTAGTCTGTCTGTGATTTTTGGGATTCTCGTGGTGTTACTGCTGGTGAACCTGGATTCAACCCCCAGTCAGGGATACCTGATTTGAGACGGTCATGCTCCTAGCTCACAGGAGCTGGTTGGGCTATGGGGCAGAATTACGCTCGTAGTCAAATTTAGGGGATCTCCTGCTCTCAGCTGGTATCCCTGATGAGTCTTTTATATGAACCCCTATTAGTTAGGGATCATTCAGAGGCCTTCCTTCTCTCAGCTGGCGAGCCCTGATGAGTCTTTATTATGAGGGCCTCTCTTAGTTAGGTACGACGTAACCTGCCTTGCCTGTAGTATGATCTTATTGAACAGTGCGCAATGGGGCGCATTCTCTGGCATCCAGCCAGGGTTCGACCACTCTGACCCATCAGGGTTGGTAAAGAGTGATCCTTATGCGCCCCATTGCTTCGTTTGACATCCAGGTTGCATCGAGGGGGTAACACTCCGTTCGACAGTCTTTTTATTTTTTCTCTCATCAGTCTGTTTCTCCTTCCTTTTACAACAATTTTCTCTCTTCTCTATCACCTTTCAGAGGCTTTTGACGAATAAGAAAGAAAAAAATGAAGTTTTGCTAGAAACCATGAATTCTTCGTAAACCATTTTGATTTTTCAACAAATGAAATCATGTTTGAGCACCCTATTACGAATCCCAAAGTTTATCTAAAATCGTATATGTTTGGAATGTGTGTGTCCTTTCATTTGATAACTTCAATGAATGCT
>CM019182.2:53131221-53150344 GCA_009739505.2 Apolygus lucorum
ATAAACCTTTGTTTTTTTATAATTTGCAGCGCTTTTTCTTTCGGCGCTGCTGAGCAATTCTGTGGGATACAGCTGACTCCTTGAAATCCAGTTCTCGGGTCTCCGAAGACGCATAACGAGGCGGCGAAAGAAACAAGGCCAGTGTCCGACCTTCACCTCGCCGGCGGCCTTACCCGCAGGAGCACGCCCACGCCCGCGCCCCTTGCGCCGAGCCAGTAGCCGTAAATTGAGTGCACCTTGATGAAAACAGAATGCAAGAACAAAGTCCCATCGTGAAGCATGAGGAATGAGCGAATTTTCTATGAAAATGTTTAGCTGAGTTTCAGCTATTTTGTTTTATTATTTTCAATACCTAATAAACTTTTGGAATCGAGCAAGAAAAAAGTTAATTTCCTCAATTATTATTTTTTTCCTATTTTAAAAATAAACATAAAATTTCTGTATCTCTCTCTCCTTCAAAATTTTTCTGAAGAAATGAATGAATGAATTTTGAATGAGAATGAATGAGAATGAATTTTGAAATTTTGAAAACGCCACAACTCAAAAAATTTTGATATAAAGGTATTGTTTTTCATTCAATTTAAGATTCTATAGAATTTTTGGAATTTTTTGAGACCACGTGGAGCCCTGTAGGACAAACTGTTCGCTCCTTACGAGAATTTAAAGTTTTTACGTACGATAAATCAGAAACACGAGTGTGAATCGCAATAGAGGCCTAGGGCCGTATTCACAAAACGCACTTAGTGGGGCTTTTCACTAAGTGAAGCCTGAAATGTCCACTTAGAGCCGTACTTTAGAGAAAACGCTATTCACAAACCGAACTTTAGAAGAAGCGTCACTTCAGCTCCACTTTACCGTAGCTGAACTTTCGTCAAGTTACACTTTCCGGGTAAGTTTTGCTCCTACCACACTTTACTGACCCTCAGTACAGCTTTTGACAAGAAGTGCGTCTATTTTGCTTGTTTCGACAGCCGTTTTACGAAGCTTTTCCGTTCGGATTTAAATGGAAAACGACTACATGGATTATTTGCATTTGTATTTACGGAAAGGAGACGTGTAAAAATTGTGCCAAGAAGGCGAAGAGAAAGCGAAAATGGATTCGAATGTTGGTAAGAAGACCTTCCGCGCACGTCACAGGTAAACAATTTCCTACTTTTCCTTTTTACAGCTACCTTTGAGCACGTATAATTGTGCTCAGTTCATTTCAATTTGAGGACATTATTGTTCAAGTGTCCAAAATGTAGTCAGATTTTTGTGAATTCTGTTTCAAAGAACCAGTAGGTAAGCCCAAATTAACCTTCCATGTCGGCCTTTCCTCAGTTTTCCATCAACGATCGTAAAACAATCCTTCCTAACCTAAATATTTCCTTTGTGAATATCAACAACTGATCTGAATTTACTATCCCTACACATCCTTGTAGACCTATCTAGTTATCTAACTGAGGCGGTCGTTCTGTCACTGGATTAAGAAGTCGAATGACAGAACACCCAGTGAAGTCAGTCGACTTCTTAATCCAGTGACAGAGCGATCGTTTTGTGCCTAGGATTCTCGAAATTTTTCATTTTCGAAACTTCATTATGAGAATGGAAAAGATTGGAACATTATTGTTTCAGACAGTCACTCAACTCACCTAATCACAGTTTCGGTTTTTCAGGAGGGCAGACAACAAACTCGAAAAGGAACAAGAAATCATGTACTTTTTTATCCAATTCAAAAATATGTCACTGCTACTATTTTTACTCAATTTCAATTATGTGATGAAGAATTTTAATAAATTTACCGGACCACTCAACTGGGTGTCATTTTCACAACTGACCATTTTCATGTACAAATTATTGTGTAATACTACTGTAATTATTGGGTTTTCATCTACCTAAATAGAAACATATTGTTTAGTAATGCATGCATTCCAGGGGACGTCCCATTGGATAAGTATTGGATCAGTTTAACCAGTTATTAAGCGATAAGACTGTTTCACTCGGTGTAATTTATTTATTACTTTAGGGAAGAAATAGTGACACCCCCCCCCCCACCATTATAAACCATAACACTTCTAGCGGCATGATAGCCTCGAATCTGAAGAGCATTTTAAAATCCATGATCTACGATACCCAACATGCGAATTCGAGTTCAACCCCCCCCCCCCTCCACCACCAATGGTACCAGTCTGGCACCAAAGCGGAAATACGTCGTAACATTGAACTTTCATCTGTTAGTTTTAGTAGGCGGTCCGTCGAATGTCACATCCGTATTCAAGGTGAAACACCAAAAAACCCAAGAAATATGAGGTTTATGGTGCCCTGGCACCATGGTGACACCACTTTTATTTCCATGGTGGTACAGAAAGTAATTCATGCAAATCCTTAGGTATAATGAGAATTTTTCCTCAATTTCAAAGCTTGGATACAATTAGTAAGCAGTAAAGGAACCGAAATATTGAAAAATCGGATATTTTGTGAATATTATCCCCCCACCCATCCCCTCCTCTTGCAAATGTTGGTACTCTGATGAAATCATGTACAACTCGTAAGTTATTTTAGTCAAACAAAAAAAGAAACACAAAAATCGGTTGGAAATTGAGGCCTGGGCAGAGTTTATAAGATTATGCCCGCAAACGTACGTTTTTTAAGCATTAACCCCTCTTTCCCCCCCTTAAAAGGCAAAATTCGAAATTCCGGCGCCGTAGTGCACAACTAGATAGTTTTCCGCGTCGAAGAAAAAAAGAACCACGAAAATCGGTTGAGAACTAAGGCCTGGGCAGAGTACATAAGATTATGCCCGAAAACACACGTTTTTTGAGCATTAACCCCCCCTTTCCCCTCCTTAAAAGGCAAAATTCGAAATTCCGGCGCCGTAGTGCACAACTAGATAGTTTTCCGCGACGAACAAAAAAAGAACCACGAAAATCGGTTGAGAACTAAGGCCTGGGCAGAGTACACAAGATTTTGTTACACACACACATACACACACAGACATACACCTATGGTTTTTTCGCGGATTTGGATTCAGAATGGTCTAAAACGGATTACTGTGTGGTTATTTTTTTTTTTCTGTTGAGTGTTGTCCAACTTCACCCCAGATCGATCGCATAAGGACGCCCAAGTCTTACTGTGGGACGTCCTAAAAATATATTAAGTTTCTTAGCTAGGAATTTATGGAATTCCTAGTTTGAAAGAGCCTTCAACTACCTAATCGAACCTAAAAATAGACAAATAGGTACTCCAGCTTAATTATCCATATTTCAAAAAACAAAACTGGGAGGTAGTGGGGGGGGGATGTGATCACTGAAAATAATAATAATTTGTGTATTTTCGAGTAAATTCACCGAATATTTCCAAAAATTGTTGATCTGTGACACGATAAATCTGATATTCATCAAATGAATATCAGTCAGGTCCCGAATCAGTTACACAATGAGGAATTTCACCATGTCGGAATTTCCTATTTTTGACCCCAAAATCGGATTCAGCACCTCTAAAAACCCCTAAGGCAAACTTTCAGCCCGAACTTCCTAATTTACGAATAAACAAAACAGTGTAGCAAATACGAATGTTTAAAAAAACCGGGAAAATGACGTCATGCTGGAATAGTTCATTTATGGCCGCTTGAAGCGCTGAGATCGAGAAATCCATAGTCCCCAGATGCAAGATTTCATGAAACAGTAAAGTTCGAAATCGAAAAACTGAAGAAAAAAATAGAAAAAGCGAGATAGAGAAAATTAGGTTTCCTCTGTTTTTGTTTGATAACTGTTCTCTTAGAAAACACGATTTCGTCGTCCCAATGGGCAACACTGTGAGGAGACGGCCATCCGAACAGCCCAATCAGCGAGCGTTCCCGCTGCACGTCTGTTTTCCTGGTTAGTTTTGAAATTAAAAATTTTGACTGTCTCCCAAAAATAACAGGAGACTTATTTTCCGAAATCAGCTCGATTTCCATCTATCCCACATCATTAACTATTCAGGAAAAATGCAAACAGAAATCGGTGAAATTCCTCATTATAATACCTATATGTATTATACAGTTAGATGGTAACAGTAAGTATTTGTTGATAAAATGGTATGGATAGAAGAACATAACTATTAGGAACAAGATTAACAATCTCGGTTAGTTAGAAATTTCATTAAATTTGATTGAATATCTTTTTCAATATCGAATGTAAATACACAGGATGTGTCTTCTAAGACGCAGGTTCAGCAATTGAACATGGTACCTAGGTCACCTGTAAAAAAAAAAGGAAGGAGGGTATAATAAAACAAGTAGTACGTTTTTCTTGGCTGAGGTTCCCACCTGGTGTCCCAAGTGCCTATATTCACGCACCAGTCAAATCTGGTGGTCTTGGCATTGTGTCTCTCTCTGCAAGTATCCCTTCTCTGCGCCGCCAGCGCCTGCTAGCCCTTCAAGGGTCGAGCTGGGAGGTCGCCCGTGCTGCTGCTGATCTTGATTTTGTCAGGCAGCAGTTAGCATGGTGCGACCGAGCAACACCATCTGCTCCAAAACCCAGTTCGTCTGCTGAGTTTGCTGCTGCGCTGCATGAGTCAGTAGATGGTAAAGAACTCCGACAGTGCTCCGAAAGCCCCATTTCATCCCAATGGGTTGATTGGGCTTCGGAGGGCATTGGGGCCCGAGACTACCGACACTTTCACGCCATCCGCGTGGCATCTTTGCCAACTGCGGTTAGGTGTTCGAGAGGTAGTCGCGGGACAACACTACCCCTTTGCCGCGCCTGTCGGAGTGGAAATGAGCACCTGTATCATGTAGTGCAGCAGTGTCCTCGTACTCACGGTGGCCGCATTCTACGTCATGATGCGGTTGCCAAGCAGATAGCAGGTGCTTTGTCATCTAGCGGCTGGGATGTTGAGAGGGAGAGATTGTATCACATGCCAAGTGACCAGGGTAAGAAGCCCGACATCGTTGCCGTCAAGCCCGACCAGTCTTGCATTATCCTGGATGTCCAAGTTGTCAATGGCAGCTTGGACATGGAGCAGACTTGGCGGGCCAAGATAAGGAAGTATGATAGAAATGATTTACGGCAAGCGGTGTCGGAGCTAAAAGGAGTGGCACCCAACAACATCAGGGTGATGGCTGCAACATTGTCATGGCGTGGGGTGTGGTGTGGGAAAAGTGCCACGGAGTTGCGTGAGTTGGGCATCTCGTTAGGCGTACTCCGTGGTATCACCACCCGCGTCCTGCTAGGCTCATATTTGAATTGGTGGTCTTTCTATAGAGGCACTTCCCTTCATCCCTCTCTCCCTCCCCCACCTTCCTCATCTTCCCTCATCCCTAGGGCCGGCGTCGGGTGAGTCCTGGGCGTCCTCCCCATAATATTTGATTTATTTATTTATTTTCATTTATGGCGTGCCCCCTCCGTCACAAAAGACATTTTGTCTTGAGGGGAGTTCATATAAAAAAAAAAAAAAAAAAAAAAAAAAAAAAAAATAGTAAGATAGTATGAAGAATGTCATAACTAGTTGGTATTTCAACAATACAACTGTTCTTTAAGAGCATTTTAAGTCAAGTTGCCGTAGGTGTTTGCCGTTCTCGTAGGAATGCTTCATGGTAATGAATTCAATCAGGTATCTCGTCAGAACACTTACAACTGAACAAATAGAACTACAGAAATTCGAAAATTAATTGTTGAATTTCGAATAATCTCATTTGATGATAAGAACATATTGTTCAGTAATGCATGCATTCCAGGGGACGTCCCATTGGATAAGCATTAGATCAGAATAACCAGTTGGTAAGCGATAAAACTGTTTCACTCGATGTAATTTGGTTTATTACTTTAGGCAAGAAATACTGACCCCCCCCCCCCCATCACCATTACCTACCAAAACATTTCTAGCGGCGTGGGAGCCTCAAATGTGAAGAGCATTTTAAAATCCATGATCTGCGATACCCACTCCCCTTGCGAATTTTGGTACTCGGGTGAAATTATGTACAACTCGGAAGTTATTTTAGTCAAACAAAAAAAGAAACACGCAAATCGGTTGGAAATTGAGGCCTGGACAGATTTTACAAGACTACGCCCGCAAACGCACGTTTTTTAAGCATTAACCCCCCCTTTCCCCCCTTAAAAGGCGAAATTCAAAATTCCGGCGCCGTAGTGCACAACAAGATAGTTTTTCGCGTCGATGAAAAAAGGAACCACAAAAATCGGTTGAGAACTAAGGCCTGGGCAGAGTACACAAGATTATGCCCAAAAACGCACGTTTTTTGAGCATTAACCCCCCCTTTCCCCCCCTTAAAAGGCAAAATTCGAAATTCCGGCGACGTAGTGCACAACTAGATAGTTTTACGCGACGAACAAAAAAAGAACCAGGAAAGTCGGTTGAGTACCAAGGCCTGTGCAGACGACACAAGATTTTGTCACACACACACACACACACACACACACACACACATACACCTATGGTTTTTTTCGCGGATTTGGATTCAGAATGGTCTAAAACGGATTACTGCGTGGTTATTTTTTTTTTCTGTTGAGTGTTGTCCAACTTTACCCCAGATCGATCGCATAAGGACGCCCAAGTCTTACTGTGGGACGTCCTGAACACACAGCTTTTCTTTCTTGGGTAGAACTCGTTCTTGAATGGCAAACTTCTGACGTCGATTGAATAGTTTCTTAGATAGTTAGGTTTGTTTCTTTAGACACTCTTTCAGTTCACTACTAGCGCATTCAAATCAATAAAAACGCCAAAGTAGATGTTTTGGAAAGGAATGAAGCAGAGATGGACAATCGTTTGTTGATCACCAACCGCTTATCAATATTATCACTGAATATTCCCATTGGTCAATAGGAGCGAGTCGCCCTAAGGGTTACCCTTTCGGAAGTTCAACTTCCTTATCAGTTGAACTTAAAGCTGACCTAAGAGCAGCTACACTAAAAACCATTGTGAATAGTGATTTCTCCTCAAGTTTCAGTTTGGCCTAAAGTAAAACTTTCGGAAGTTCGACTTCAAGTTTCACTTTGGCGATTTTTGTGAATACGGGCCCTAATCTCCGTCCAAATTATAGCGATGTTCAAATTATGCGATCGATGTTTTTCTTCATGTTGGATGGTTGGTGGCTTTGTAGACGAGTGATCAATATAGAAAAATAATAAACCATTGTGTAATAATTTGCAGCGTTTGTTACTATAAATTTACACTTGCACCAACGAACTGACGTAGAGCGAATGTACTTCAAAATGTTCACCAAAATTTCAAATGTATTTTATTATTATTCAATATTATCAACCAACAATGCTCCGAGCCAAAATTTGAAACACGGCTTCTTGGGCAGCAGCACCTCTGACTCATCGAATTTCAGCTCACATCCTGATAAATACCTACCTCGGAGACCTCAACAAATTTCGGTCATTCGTCGGAGAAGTGTATGAACTACTGTTGTCTGGTTGGCCAAGACAAATTATCCTGCTGGTCAGGCGCTCGACGTGACCCGCCTGACTGAAGTTCGGCCTTGACGCCCTCGCAATCTCTCTGCCAGAAGACACCTCGAGAATCCCATTAGAGGATCCAGTTGCAATACCTTCAACGGGCATTGTCGCGTTACCCAATGGTCTTCTGTTTGGGTTCTACGGAATTGAGCTGCGTCCGAGTGAATTTTACAACATGCAGTTTGCACCGTCTTGCGATGGCAAACATCCTGTGTACGTCCAAAAGAATTCTCCATCAAATATTTTTGGTGAGGCAAGTCCCCTGAATAGTTTGGACAAAACCTTTAGGAAAAGTACTTCAAATAGAGTCCTCAAAATTCATGTTAAGGAATTATCTCTTTTTTTTTCCTTCAACACTAGTTCAACAAATAGAGAACTTAGTAAGCTAATTCAATCTTTACCACCACCCCTAACGTCCAGGGATCTCAGACCCTGAAACCGAGCTGCCAGATGGATTTGGATGACGAGTGCTAAAATTTATGACGGAATTACTCCGATGCAATACCATCTAATTAGAAATGTTGCTGCAGCAAGTCGAAAAACGCAGCAAATTAACACAGCAGTGTAACATTTCCCGTTACAAATAACCTATCTGCTAAATAAAAGGATTTTTCATTGGTCAACACAGTCGTTGAATAAACCCAGTCCAGTGCCATTTTCGGATAAGTTAAGATGATATCACAATCAATTTTTATAATTCGAGCTTAACAATAAAAAATTATTTCTGATGAAGGTGCCTGCCGCCCTGCAATATCAATATTATTTGAGAGTTTGGGTGCCTGAATAACTAATTTCGGTTCTTGGGAAAAAGCCAAACTGAGTGACGTGGATACCAAAGCAAGGAAAAAATCTCGGGGGAACTGTGAACTGGAACCTTGTGATGATGAGCGCTTGACTCTCGGTGGTCTGTACGGAACGAACGTTTGATCCTACAGAACTTGGTCTCTTCATTTAAAACGCCATAAATTAATGAACAACGGTTCATGTTTCTGTGAAAATCACCCAAAGAACACGGGCTTCCCATTAATCGTACCTCCCAACTATACTATACTATACTATACTATACTATAGTAGTATACTACTATACTATACTATATCGATATATATCGATACCTTAAAGCACCTTGGAGCTACGTCCAAAAACGGAGTTTTGAGAAAAACGCAAAAGAAATTGTCTCCAATGCACAATTTCTCAAATAATAGCTAATTACACTAAACGCTTTAATTTCCTCAATACATTTTCAAGTTATCGTCAAGCAAACTGAATAATAGTTTGTTGAATTTGAGTTTTTCTGAAATAAAAAAAATAAAAAATGTGGAACGTGGATGGACATAGCTCCTTCGTGCTTTAAGGTACAGATATTATCGCGTAAGGTCAACAAGCAATATTATCGTTATCAATCTGTGAGTTGCGGGTATCTTTATAACGAAAATTGACTATTCAAGAAGCACTACTGATCGACAACTTAAAAATAAAGTATTTGATCAGCTGAAATTTAACGAATTCAGGCCTAACTTCAAACACTTGGGATTCACACTTGTGTTCCCAAATCATAATTTTTTTCCGAACCTCGAATCCATATAGGGAACGAACGGTTGATCCTACAAAGCTCTGTTTGGACTCAGTCGATTCTAAAAAATCATTACTATTTCAAGTTTGGGAAAAACAACACCTTTCTGTAGAACGTTTTCGAGTTAATGCGTTTTAGACAAGTCAACACATTTTCCAACTTTAAAGTTGACTGAAAGCTTCGGGGCACGACTAGACTTCAATTTGGTTCCACTCATGGAACTTCATTAATTTTTATCATCGTTAATGGTCGCAAAATGGTCAACAAACCTTCTTTTAATTTTACCTCACACGAACCAATAACTGAATGTTCAATCTAGTTTCAGCCTGAATTTTTTGATCCTATGCGATGACTTCGGAATCCCTTTTCTCGATATTGTGTCTATGGAATTTTCTAAATAAAAATCCAGAAAAATAGACACATCTTTCAATCTAAGAAAACTGTGTGCGGTAGGATTTTTTTTTTTTACTTTTCTAATGACGTGAACAGGATTTTGTTCTGAAATATCTCCTTTTAAGTTAACTTTACTGTTATTCACTGTAAGAAAATGTTTGTGTGATAAATGAAGTTGGGTTGGAGGAAGTACTTACTAAATAAACCAAAATGATCAAACTCAGTTATTTTGAGAATAAAATTGTATTATTTCGTATGATAATAGATTGGATTAGCGGACATAGGCGACGGGCTGGGCAGCCAAAGCAGCAGCAGCTGGGGCGGTGAGCCTGGCGGGGGCGGCGAAGTACGGAGAGACAAGAGGAGCACCGGGGGCGGCGACGCGAGCGAGGGCTGGGGCAGCAACGTAGGGAGCGGCGACGGCGGCGCGCAACACACCGGCGTCTTTACTGACGACGGCGTTGAATCCGTTGACGGCGTCGGCCGTGTAGTCGACGGTCCTGATGGAGCCGTCGGGCTCAACGAGGGAGTAGGAGCCCTGGACGAGGTCGCCGTTGCGGGTTTCTTGCTGGGATTTGGAGTCTCCGGTGAGGGCGTCCTGGACGTCGTAGGCGAAGCTGTACTGCGGCAGAGGGTCGTACTCGGAGACGCGGGCAAGGACTGCGGGGGCGGCGACGGCGGGGGCGGCTACAAGTGGCGCCAGTCTCGGTGCCAGAACGGCACCATGGGCGACAGCCATGCAGGCAGCAATCACGAACAACTGAAAAAATTCGAAACCATGTACTCACAACCAATCTTCTAACTCAAAAATATACCTGTTATGCATAGAAATTACTCATTCAACAATGAACGATCGTCTGGGTGGTCTCACTTGTTTCTCAAAATTGAACACTATCCTAAATTGACGACAAAAGGTCATGGAACATTCATTAATAAGTTAATTATCTTCCATATCAAACGGTTGGGCCTCCACGGCTCTGGGTGGAGACATTCGACTCTAACAATATTGCTGGAAATTTTTAAACGAAAGAAAAAAACAACACCTGTATATCGAAAGTATTCGAGGTAGTTGGAAAATACAAAATTTAATCAAAATCGGTCGAAGAGAACTGGGCCAATTTTTGAAATGTTTAACCTCAAACCCTGAATGTAAAATCGACATGTGAACAATGGGTACATTGTTGGCACTCAATCCATGGAACATTAATGTGACCACCTTCACACCTGGTATTAATTTAATGGGGATAGTTCGGCTAGCTATAAGAATACAATTATTATCTACGTACCATATTGGAGAGTCCGTCGTAACCAGCAAGTCGAGTATGGTTACGACGGATTCTCCAATACGGTTAATAATTGTCAACTTCATTCCTGTTTTTGGCGAGTTTGTCCACAGTAATTGCATACTTGTTACTTGCTATAATTTTTGTATTTTTAATTTTTAAATTTTTCTATTTTGAATACTTGTTTTTTGCTAATTTTGGTTTATTATTTTCAATAATGAACCTTTGGAATCGACCAAGAAAAATAATTTTCAACACCCCCTCAAAATTTGTTGGTTTACGTTTCAAGGTACGTAGAATCCAAAAATTGAATAAAAAAAATTTGGCCGTCCGTCCGCCGTACGCGGCACTTTCCCCACTTAGCATTGACCGATTTTGATGAAATTTGGTATGTAGGCTCCATTTGGGGTCTAGTTATGCCCCTAAGATTTTGGTTGATGTAGGTCACTTCTAAGGGTTCAAAAATGAATTTTGAAATTTTGAAAACGCCCTAACTCAAAAAATTTTGATATAAAGGTATTGTTTTTTCATCAATTTAAGATAGTATGGAATTTTTAGAGACCACGCGGAGCCCCGTAGGACAAACCGTTCGCTCCCTACAAGAATTTAAGGGTTTGACGTACGATAAATCAGAAACACGAGTGTGAATTGTAAAAGAGGCCTAATCTCCGTTCAAATTATAGCTGACCGAAATGCGATCGATGTTTTTGACATTTTCATGTCCTTGCTTTGGCACATAAACTGAAAAATCTTCACGAAAACTTACTCACGCGACCAATAAATAAAATAGACTCACTGTGTTGCGTAGAGAACAATAAACTGTTTTGATGCTTGGGTATATGAACTAACAACCTTACCTCACTACCTTGTTGTGTAGTAATAAGAAAACACACACAAAATTGTCCCAATGTGTTGCAGGCTCGTATGCAAGCATCTCTTCATTTTACAATGATCCTGATGATGAGTGCAGCAAGATGAGAAAAAGTTGTAACCTCCCCTCAAATTATAATGGCTCACGTTTCAAAGTAGAATCCAAAATTCAAACGGAAATTTCTTCATAATGGATGGTTGGTGGCTTTACAAACGAGTGATCTATACAGAAAAATAATAAACCATTGTGTAATAATTTGCAGCGTTCTCTATTCTCTGTTAGTAGCATCAGTCCTCAAGATGTACAATAAGTTGTACGAAACGTTCTCCTAAATAGATAGATACATCTTTCCCTTTGATCGATTCTCAAGAACTTGCAAATTGGTAAGCTGTGTAGTTATAGCAAATCGACATCAGCCTGTCAAATTTCAATAAATCGGTAGCGAACAAGAAGAGCTCTGTAAGTTACAGGAAAAGTTTCTTTTTTTTGTAAAACAACCAAGGAACGTTCTATTTGCATCGAATTGTAATGGACCTGAAGGGCACCTATTGGTTTTTTCAGAGCCTTCGATGCTCATAAAGTAGCTCATAAAATATGATATTGAAATATAAGCTTGAAAAACGTCCACAAAATCTTCTCTTTTTTAAAAACCCCTCTTGGTGGGGTGCATTTTGGAGAGATGGCAGCACTGGTCACTTAAACGATTAGGCACAAGAACACTGTCACTTCACTTTACCTTGCAGGTCATTGTAGATGTTGAGAGAGCACACTTCGCAGAGAAGACGATGCTTGTCTGTCGGTCGCCCGGGGTTTATATAGCTCGTCGTTGGTCAACGACTGCCCCTCTTCGACTGGACGACGACTGATTTGAATGCACGGAGTGACCGACGATTGTCACACTGGGCAGACGCATCGTCATTAATCGCCGTTTATGCGAGTCACCTCCCGCGAATCCCTGATGAAGTTGGAACGTGTTTCGGGGCTGCTCTTTCTCGGGATTTGGCTGATCGACCTTCTCAGACATCAAACTGCTTTCGTATTCCGCCAATTTCGGTTTAGGAATAATTTTCAATAATGAAATTTTGGAATCACAAGATGTGAGGTATGTTTTATGTTTCAAGGCACGTAGAATTCAAAACACCATTCCAACAGCATGAGTAAAAGAGCAAATTTTCAGAAAAAAAAAACGCTGCAAATTATTACACAATGGTTTATTATTTTTCTATATACATCACTCGTCTACAAAACCACCAACCATCCAACACGAAGAAAAACATCGATCGCATTTTGGTTGACTTCAATTTCAACGGAGATTAGCCCTCTTTTGCGATTCACACTCGTGTTTCTGATTTAGGTATCGTATTTAAAACCCTTCAATTCTCGTAGAGAGCGAACGGTTTGTCCTACACAGCTCCGCGTGAAGTCAAAAAATTCAAAAATTCTATAGAATCTTAAATTGAAGGAAAAACAATACCTTTATTTCGAAATTTTTTGAGTTAGGGCGTTTTCTAAATTTTAAAATTAATTTTTCGACCCTTAGAAGTGACTTACATCAACCAAAATCTTCAGGGCACAACTAGACCCCAAATGGAGCCTATACACTAAATTTAATCAAAATCGGTCAATGCTTATTGAGGAAAGTGCCGCGTACGGCGCACAGTGGGCAAAATGACCAATCTAGGTGGACAAAATTATTTTTTGGTCGGTTTTTTATTCATAATTGAATAAAAAGATGCTGATTACGGGAAAAATAATAAAAATATTTCTTGACTTCAATGAAAGTAGGTAAACGGTATATATCATGATATTTTTGTACATGTTCAATCTTAAATTCTTTACATTATGATTAGGTACTGATTAATTACTTTTAGATTAATGACATTATTACAGTGTTAAACGGATATAACTCTGAAATATTGAATTTGAAAATATTATAGTCATGTTCTTATTCGACATTGTAGAAGATTCAACTGTTGATGTGCTTGAAGTTGCTTCTTTCAAGATACAGCTTGTGGACCTGTCCTGCTGAGTAGAGAGCGATGAGCGCCGCAAAGCATAACATTTCGGGACCAGCAGTCAACAATTCTTTCACTTTTCTTCTTTTTGTTGCTTGAGTCCTCAAACGGTTTTTCGGGACGCACAGCTGGTTGGTTCATGATAGCCTGAGTAATTTTGTAAGAAATGACAACTTCAAACTCTTTCTCACTCAGCCTTGTCGAATATTTGTTGGAAAAAATACCTTCTTTCCTATGGCTATTCTCCCACCTCTCTCCGATTTTTTTGAAAAGTCCATCACAGCATTTTTGATAATTTTTAAATTTAATATTTCTGAAGAATCGTCGAGATTACCTAACCCAATCACATACCTAGTGAGGTTTTCGTTGCGATCTTTCCTCGGTAGCTTTCCATTTCTCAACAAATTGATGGCGAGGAATCGTGATATTTATACCTGAAAATCAACCATTTTATTAGGTAACTCGGAAAATGCATAAAATCGCATAAAAAGGTGGTTGAATACCGAAACTAGATCACTTAAAGAAACGAAAAAAAAAATCGGATTTCCTTGGCAACTCTTGGCCGTGTGCTACTTTAACTCCAAGACGTCAATTATCATTTTTAAAAATACGGTATTGGCGTTTGCTCATAAACACTCAGTATCAGAAGCGTCTGATTTTTACAATTTTAGCAGGAAAAAATAGTACTTACACCTTTCAATGGTTCCATTATTGCCGAAACCAAGCCTGGAACGATTCTGCCTACAACTAACTGTTAATAGTAACTGATAATACGATCTTATTCGAACAGGAAACGGCGACACTTTTGATCGAAGTTTTTACAGCCATAGAAAGTTTTGACGATGAAAATATTAACGTTTTGGGGACTGCGAACTCATAATGAACGATGACTAATATTAGAGATTCCCATGTTTTGACTTGACTTTTGTCCACCTAGATTGGCCATTTTGCCCACTGTGCGGCGTGCGGCGGACGGACGGCCAAATTTCTATTCGATTTTTGGATTCTACGTACCTTGAAACGTAAACCACCAAATTTTGAGGGGATGTTGGAATTTTTTTTCTTGGTCGATTCCCAAGGTTCATTATTGGAAATAATAAACAAAAAACAGAAAAAAAACTGCAAATTATTACACAACGGTTTACTATTTTTCTATATAGATCACTCGTATGCAAAGAACACGGCTTTGCCATTTTTACCACCAACCAACATGAAGAAAAACATCGAAATGCATTTCGGTCAGCTAAAATTTGAAAGGAGATTAGCCCTATTTTGCGATTCACACTCGTGTTTCTGATTTATCGTAAGTCCAACCCTTCAATTCTCGTAGGGAGCGAACGGTTTGTCCTACGGTTTGGCTCCGCGTGGTCTCTAAAAATTCTAAAAATGCTATACTATCTTAAATTGATGGAAAAACCTTTATGACACAATTTTTTGAGTTTTCAAATTTTTATAACTTAATTTTTCAAACCTACATCAACCAAAATCTTCGGGGCACAACTAGACCCCAAATGGAGCCTACATACCAAATTTCATCAAAATCGGTCAATGCTAAGTGGCAAAAGTGACGCGTACGGCGGACGGACGGCCAAATTTTTATTCGATTTTTGGATTCTATGTACCTTGAAACGTAAACCATCATATTTTGAGGGGGTGTTAAAAAAAATTTTTTTTTGAGAATAATAAACCAAAATTTAGATATAAAGGTACCTACTGTTTTTCCTTTAATTTAACATTGTATAGAATTTTTAGTATTTTTTGAGACCACGCGGAGCTCTGTAGGACAAACCGTTTGCTCCCTACGAGAATTTAAGGGTTTTACGTACGATAAATCAGAAACACGAGTGTGAATCGCAAAAGAGGCCTAATCTCCGTTCAAATTTTAGCTGACCGAAATGCGATCGATGTCTTTCTTCATGTTGGATGGTTGGTGGCTTTACAGACGAGTGATCTATATAGAAAAATAATAAACCATTGTGTAATGATTTGCAGCGTTTTCTTTGTAAATTATTGTTTGATTTTGATGATTCCAGCGGCAATAATTCAGATTTTCATTTCCTTCGGACCGTGCACTAATGAATTTCTAAAATCCTTTGAAATGTCAAATTTAGGTACAACTTTTTACATTTTTGCGCCTTCAATTTCGCTAGATACTACAAACGAACGGCTACCGACTGAGACCCCCTTAACGTGACTTATTATTGCAACTGAGTATTGAATACAATCCATCTAGCAATATCACATATCATTTTTACACTCCTTGTGAGCCCGTTTACAGTAAAACGCAACCCCTTCTCATATCAGTATCTTCAACACTGAGCTATAATTGCACTTCAACAGCACTAACTAAGTTCATCTACGTTGTCCAAAATGCAGAGCATTTCCAGATTCCCATGATTGTGGAGGCGTTGTTCGTGCTTCCTTGAGTACCTTGCGATTATTTCCTGGACTGTTTCCATCTTAAAGTCTCGGTGAATGTCATCGTTCCTCATGTACCAAGGTGCACTATTATAGTATAAATATAATATAAGTATAATACTTCTCAGTATTTTATTTTGGGAGGTTTGGATTTTTTTAATGTTTGATTTTTTTGGCACATCCCCCGTAACTCTATTCCATAGGTCAATATAGGGCGAAGGATCTGCTTACAAATAAGCAGTTTATTGTGGAGAGGGAGACTAAAATTCCTTCCCATCAACCAATACACCTTTCCGAATTTGATTTTAATTTCCTCTTTTTTCTTTTCTATATGTTTTTTCCACTTTAATTTGGAGTCGAGGGTCATACCCAAACATCTAACTGCATCGGTATGAGGTATTTTATTTGAATTGATCACAATTGATGACTGGAATTTTTCGGTTAGTAAAGTTGATATGAACTGATTTTGAATCGTTCAACTTTTTTCTCCACATCTTGGTTCGCACACTCAGTCTTGTGCGAAAAGGGATCTGACTCTTAGAATTATTTCACATTTCTCGGTATTTCTATAATAAATTATATTATGTAAGTAATATAATTAAAATAATGTTAGTTAATAATTATATAATATAAAATCTGATCAAGAGGATTTTTTGTTCTAGTAAAATCACAAATAGGAGCGATATAAACGAAGTTAATAGGCATCTTCTCAGATTCTTACCATGACTTCAAATTTTCGATCGTCGAAAACCCAAATTTTTGACATTTTCATGTCTTTGCTTTGGCACATTAATTGAAAAATCGTCACAAAAACTTGCTCACGCGATACCAATAAATAAAATAGACTCACTGTGTTGCGTAGAGAACAATCAACTGTTTTCTTATTTTGATGCTTGGGTACATGAACTAACAACCTTACTTCACTACCTTGTTGTGTAGTGGTACGCACATAAAAATGTCCCAATGTGTTGCAGACTCGTATGCAAGCATTAAATAAATTCCAAGTAAAATTCAAATTTTGAATTTTACTTGGAATTTATGGCCCTACCAACAACATCCCCAAACATTTAATCGGAATGAAAATTGTGGAAACAAACGAATGGCAAGGATTTTGGTCAGCTACACGAATCCGAAGCTTCCTTATCTTCGATAGTATCGGAACTTTAACCACATTTCACTAGGAAACCCGTAATGTCAACAACATTGGGCTTCAAGTTAATTAAACCAGTCACTCTCAGTGAATAATAAACAACTTCAATCTCCAATTCCATCTTACTCGAAAAATGACTATTGATTATGAAATTTTCGAAAATCAATCATCAGAAATACCGGGAAATGTGAAATAATTCTCAGAGTCAAATCCCTTTTCGCACAAGACTGAGTGTGCGGACCAAGATGTGGAGAGGCACGAACATAACCTCCACAATCATGAGAACCTGGAAATGCTCTGCATTTTGGACAACGTAGATGAACTCAGTTAGTGCTGTTGAAGTGCAATTATAGCTCAGTGTTGAAGATACTGATATGAGAAGGGGTTGCGTTTTACTGTAAACGGGCTCACAAGGAGTGTAATAATGATATGTGTAATTGCTAGATGGATTGTATTCAATATTCAGTTGCAATAATAAGTCACGTTAAAAAAAAATCTCTTTACTTTTATCAGATCTTCTAATTCATTCTTTCTTAGGTTCATTTCCAATACCAAATAATGTATAACGAATACGGTGGGACATGTATTAAGTATAAAATCCTTAGTGATTTGTGTTCCGCTTGTTTTAATCTTATCGTCATGTTCATTTCAACCCACAATTTAATGTGGTCTTGAAATCTTTTTCGCACCTTTCATGATGGGATCCTCCCGGTCAATAGATTCAACCTACCGGTTTATAAAAATGGTTATTTGCTATGCAGTTATAATGGTAGTAGGAATGAATAACCCATTTTGGGAGTAGAAAAATTTCTTTAATAAATTACGATTTTTATGTGCAATAGTAGGAACTATTTAGTGGTAGTAGGCAGGGGCGGCGTAAGCAGCGTGGGCAACGGGGGCGGCGTAGGCGAGGGGAGCAGCGATCTTAGCGACGGGGGCGGCGTAAGCGAGGGGAGCGGCGACCTTGGCGACGGGGGCGGCGTAAGCGAGGGGAGCGGCGTGGGCGACGACGGGGGCGGCCTTGACGATGGCAGCACCGTGAGATTTGCTGACGACGGCGTTGAATCCGTTGATGGGGTCGGCGGTGTAGTCGACGGTCCTGACGGAACCATCGGGTTCAACAAGGGAGTACTGGCCCTGGACGACGTCTCCGTCGCGGGTTTCGTGCTGGGATTTGGAGTCTCCGGTCAGAGCGTCCTTGATGTCGTAGGCGTAGCTGTACTGTGGGTGAGGGTCGTACTCGTCGGCGACGACGGTCTTGTGGAGGGCGGGGGCGGCGTAGGCGAGGGGAGCGGCGACCTTGGCGACGGGGGCGGCGTAGGCGAGAGGAGCAGCTACTTTAGCGTAGGCGGGGGCGGCGTAGCCGAGGGGAGCGGCAGCAGCATAGCCATAGGGGGAGGCGAGCCTGGCGGCGATGGGTGCACCTGGTGCCAAAACGGCGGGGGCACCACCGATGGCTCCAGCCCTGGCGACAGCCACGAAGGCGGCGAGAACGACCAACTGAAACATTCAAGCAACAACGTGATTCAATTAAACCACACATTGGTGTATAGTATATTATTACACAAAATCAATCAGAGAATTGTATATTTATTTCCAGCAGAAAATCCCCAATAAATCTCATTAGATACGTTCAATTGACAATGGGGTTGGCAGAACTAATACACCTCCCTCGCCGAGCCTTCGTTAAATTTATAATCTTTTTGGAGATTGGAATATAATTAACAATTTTGTTCCCAAGCTGAGGAGTGTCCAATTTTTTGGCATCAAATTTGTATAAACAAGCTGATTTTTCAAATTTTTAGTTGCAAAAGTCTAAAAACTTAATTTTTCATCAGTTATGGTGGCATCTTTTCCAGGTTTTTTACTGACGCTGGCCAGATGTTCACTCAGTAACACATCTTACGAGGCCCGAAGAAGGTGATAATATTAACTGTAATATTAATATTATTCTAAGTAATATTAACTGCTAAACCTCAATGT
>CM019182.2:53150444-53226001 GCA_009739505.2 Apolygus lucorum
AGGAAAACCCTCAAGTACTCGTAGGAAGCGAACGGTTTGTCCTGCTGAGCTCCGGTGGACTCAAACATTTTTTAAAATTCAATGCTATTTCAAATTAGGGAAAAAAACGATACGTTTATTCCGAGAGTTTTCGAGCTAGGGCACTCTTGAAAATCTCAACCCTCAATTTTCTCTCCTTAGAAGTGAATGACATCAACCACAAGCTTCGCGGCACAACTAGTCCCCAAATGGAGCCCATATACAAATTTGAACCAAATCGGTCCAGTGTTGCTAAGAAAAGTGCCCGCGTACGGCGGACGAACGGAAAATTTTTATTCGAATTTTCGGATTCTACGTGTCTTGAAACGTAAACATCAATTTTGAGGGGGGTTAAACATATTTCTTTCTTGCTCGATTCCAAATGTTTATTATTATTGAAAATAATAAATCAAAATGGTATGAGGAGAAATTTGACTCTAATTATCCATGGAATCGATTCCTGAAATACATTTGATTGGTTCTGAGACACCCTTCTTGGACATTTTCGTGGTATAAGAAAACCAAAGCTCTGCCTTTTTCTCTTCCGGGTCTAGTGATATCCACTTATAACGATATTAATATAACAATCCCGTTATTATCGTTATAAACGGCATCTATTGTGGGTACATCAATAAGTCACCAAACTATTATAGGAATTAACGTTAATGCTACTGAACTATGAATTGTTTCAGCATGAATCATGCTTAGCCTTGGCGTAACTAATAGACAAACGTTACCTACTTGAGTGGACGCGACGCTGTAGGGAAATTTCATAGAGTGCCTTCCTTGACACTGCAGAGTTCGTATCACGTAGCCCAGCTAGGTGAGCTAAATCCGCTCTTGGTGGCCCCACGAAGCTAAAATGTCACAGAATTTGTATCCAAAGTATGTTCCATGCTTTCCTCTTTTAGCCGTCAGGCCCCTAAAAATCGTTAACTCCGAGATAAAAAAAAAGTCTGCCAAGAGGGTGTGGCACATAGCTTCCTCGTATCCATACCCGATTATATAGAATATCCGATGCACAGTAGTTAATTTCAAAACACCAATCTCTAAGTACCTTTCACTCCCCTCATAGGGGACCATCTACACGCTAATATGGACAATCCTAGAAAATTTCATCAAATTCGGATGAAAAATGTAAGTGAGTAGTGATTGGATCAAAAAGTATCTTGTCTTGGCTGAGAGTCGAACCCGGGCCTCCTGGATGGGAGTCCAATTCGCTACCTCTGAACTATCGGGGCCAGGTGGGGGGATGTATAGGATTTGAGATTCTCACGTCACATACAATGTATGTACTTCATGTCATGAAATTACGCGGGGAAGAATTGGGAGGGCGACAAATGCACGGCTGTTGCAAGGATTTTGCGTTTGCGCATGCGCAGAGGCTACTGTAAATTTTAAGGCCTTGATTTTCTTCGGGGACCATCTACAACCTAATCCGCGTAATCCCTGAAAATGTCATCGAAATCGGGTTAAAAATTTGGAGGTTATGGCCGTTACCAGGAAATTCACATTTGCGCATGCGCAGTCGCTTCTATCAGTCCGGGGATGATGATTTTCATAGAGGGACCGTCTACACACCAACCCGCACAATCCTTAAAAATTTCATAGATATCGGACAATAACTTCGTATAGTTATGCCCCTTACAAGGATTTCATGACAGACACACAGACAGACAGACTCACAGACACGGAACCAGAATTGTTCAGAAAGGTCTAAAACGCAAAACGCGAGTGGGAATTTTGAATCTGGAGAACTCTTTTTCATCCTTGAAAAGTGAAAACAAAGCTTCCGCTACCTTGGTAGACTCGGAAGCAAAATGTATTCATAAAAATTTTTTGTTACCTTCATAAACAAGTAATATTATAATCTACCTACTTACCTTAATATTTATCTAGATAAATATTTTGTAAATTATTATTTTTGATTAACCGACAATTGTCTTTGGCGGGTACAACTCAAAGTGTTTCAATAGATCGCCCTCCAATATTCCTCTTTTCGCAACATGAAAAAACAAAACCAAAGGTGATCATCATAATTTTGTTCGTTCTTTCTATAAGATCTGTGTTTGCTGTCTATGTCTCATTCGACTCTAGAATCATAAAATAGCAAATATAACTAAAAGATTTATTATTTTTCTTTGTAGATCACCCGTTTGCGAGTAACACGACTTTTCCGTTAGAAGTTCCCTCGACCGGGGATCGGTCTACAGACTACACCTACTACAAATCCTGAGTCGGGCTCGCTACAACTGAGCCAAGGAAGTGATTGGACAACGGCGCTGAAGAGATTTTATCGCGGAAGGTTAATAATCAAGTTAATTTGGACAGAAATTACCTATCAGGATAACATCCCAAAGTTGTGGGTGGCTTCCTAATGGTCCTTAATGAAGGAGGAACTGAGTGATTTTGCATTATAATCGAAGAATCGCATTTTGTTCCCAGTTACCGAGCAGAGAGCAGGAGATCGCATTTCCGGTGCCTTGGCGAGACAACAAAGAGAGACCTGGGGATACCTAGCGGGGGACCCTGGAGGAAGCACTCAGGGGGGCCAGTAATCTTCATTAATTCCCCAGTAAAGTGGTATTCAACAATGTTTCATCCATTAGAGCTCTGGATGTTCTCATTCGTTTCTGAAAATTGAACACCAACTCAAACTGACTGAGAAGGTCTTGTAACATTCATTATTCAGGTAATTAACTATCCTCGTAAGGCGATCGGTTCGTCCCACAGACCTCTCTGGGTGTCGTCAAAGAATTCTTCAAAATTTTGGAAGTTTAAAATTATTTAAAAAAACAATACCTGTATATCAAAAGTTTTCGAACAAGGGCGTTTGTAAAATGTTTTTTCTCCTACTTTTACCCCTTAGAAGTGACTGACAATGAAAAAAGCTTTGAACCTGGAAAAAAAAACTGAACAAAGTACTGGGTACGGCGAATACACTATAGTTTGTCATTCGAACTCTGCCTCTTTCAGAGAGGCACCCAGTTAAATTTCCTGACATCCTCGCTTTCTACACTTTTGTTTTTCGAATTTTGAGTCCAAAGCTGACGGATGTTACATGCTAAAAATAATGTCAAGATACTTCTAATTTGCAGGTGGAGTCAATTATGATGAATTGATAGCAACGGTTTGATATCTACTGTACAATACTGGCCAAATGAAATAACAAGGTATGTGGAACCCAATCAATCCGAAAACTTACATTACGATATCAATAGTTGATTCATCGATGCACAAAACAGCTTGACTTACGTATGTACTGTTGATGTCAAGAATATTTGCACATCAAAGCCACTTCAACATTCTCGTAGGTAGGTGCGTCAAATGACTTGTAACGAAATCTGCTCTGATATCATCAAGAACTTCTGTGGTAACAAGATTCCAACTCTAGTTTCCGTTTAACAGCAGAATTGTTTACAAATGTATTGATGATCAATGTCAAGGTGATGGAACAAACCTTGAGTTAACTACCTATTTTATAAATATGTGACTGTAGTAAGGTACACAGTGTACTTGAAGGTTTTGGTGGACTTCGTGTCCTGAAATTCCGAACATGAAATTTATGAGATTTTCGCTAGTGAACGGATTGCATGGCTGTTTTATTATTTTATGGAAATAGGTGAAGGAAGGGTTGATGAATTCATAACGTAACGTTTAGAGGTAAAAAAGATTTCTTTTTTCAATAAATTACAACATTTATATACACGTTGGAGGAACTATTTAGTGGTAGTAGGCGGGAGCGGCGTAAGCAGCGTGGGCAACGGGAGCGGCATAAGCAGCACGGGCGAGGGGAGCGGCGTAAGCGAGGGGAGCGGCGACCTTGGCGACGGGGGCGGCGTAGGCGAGGGGAGCGGCGTGGGCGACGACGGGGGCGGCCTTGACGACGGCGGCACCGTGGGATTTGTGGACGACGGCGTTGAATCCGTTGACGGGGTCGGCGGTGTAGTCGACGGTCCTGACGGAACCATCGGGTTCAACGAGGGAGTATTGGCCCTGGACGACGTCTCCGTCGCGGGATTCGTGCTGGGATTTGGAGTCTCCGGTGAGAGCGTCCTGGATGTCGTAGGCGTAGCTGTACTGTGGGTGAGGGTCGTACTCGTCAGCGACGACGGTCTTGTGGAGGGCGGGGGCGGCGTAGGCGAGGGGAGCGGCTACTTTGGCGACGGGGGCGGCGTAGGCGAGGGGAGTGGCGTGGGCGGCGTAACCGAGAGGAGCGGCGTGGGCGGCGTAGCCGAGGGGAGCGGCGGCAGCATAGCCATAGGGGGAGGCGAGCCTAGCGGCGATGGGTGCACCTGGTGCCACAACAGCGGGGGCACCGATGACTCCAGCCTTAGCGACAGCCACGAAGGCGGCGAGGATGATGAACTGAAACATTCAAGTAACATTATTAGTCACTAATAAACCATTATTCAATAATAATTAAATTTAATACTGTCGTTCCTTGTTGTTCAGCAGGTGGTACCTAATAGTGTTAAAACGACACACAAACCTGAAAGCATTCGTTCTAAGTTCAGAGTCAAATAATTATGTGAGTCAACACAGGGGAGGGTATTATTTTGAGTTTGTAACAGATTTGTAGGACGCAGAGTCAATAGGAAATTCATCGTAGTATTGATGATTTTATAGAGTTTTCTCTTGTAGAGAGAAATTGAGATATATGGAGGAACTGAGGAACTTTACAGAGTTAATCACATCAATAATGATATCGATACCTTAGGGCTTAAAAGTGCTATGTCCATCCATCTTCCAAATTTTTTATTTTTTTAAATGTAAGAAAAACTCAAGTTCAACCAAACTATTATTGACCTTCTTGACGATTATAGCTTGAAAATTTGTTGAAGAATTAAAGAGTTTAGTGTGATGAGCCGTTATTTTAGAAATTGTGCACTGGTGAAAATTCCTTTTGCGTTTTTCTGAAAACTCCGTTTTTGGACAGCCTTTGTGCTTTAAGGTATCGATATAATCGGCGATATTTTCGAAAAATGTTCACTACCCAGTAATTGGAATTTTCTTTTAAAGTAAGTTGATTCAAATTTAATAAAATTAATTTAAGTAGTGAAGTAAATATCAGGATGTTGTATGTACATTTAAAAAAATGTCTTTATATTAGAAGAAACACCATCAAAAAAGCAAGCTTCTAATCCGTATAGGGAAGAGATTTTGGTTCATCATTCTTTCAATAATAAACCGTTGGAATTGAGCAAGAAAAAAAATTTCAACCCCCCCCCCCCAAAAAAAAAAAAAAAAAATTTGATGGTTTACGTTTTAAGGTACGTAGAATCCGAAAATCGAATTACAAAAAATTTTCCGTCCGTCTCCGTACAAGGCACTTTTTTTTATTAACATTTACCGATTTTGATGAACTTTGGTATATGGCTCCATATGGAGTAAAGTTGTGTCGCGGTGCTTTTGGTTGATGTCAGTCACTTCCAAAGGGTGAAAACAGGGTTTTAATTCTCAAGTCGCCATAGCTCAGAAACTCCCGGTATAAGGATGGTAGTTTTTCACGCATTTAAAATAAAATTGAATTTTGAGAATCGAATGAGACTACTTAGAGCTGTGTAGGACACCGTTCGCTTCGTCTGTTGAATTTAAAATAAATGAGGAACACGATTGTAAATAGTTTTACTCTTATTTCAAGAGAGTAGTTCAGTAGAAGTGTGTTTCTCCTCTGTCTCCTGTTATACTCAACAATATTTCCTTGAAGATTAAAGCATAATCCATTGAAACGTTGGAAAACAATGTAACACTTCATCATAAATGTAAATCAACCGTCAATAAATTAAAAAACACAATTAAATTGATGTAAATATATACGTATGATTTTTGGAAAAACTCCAGGAATCTTTTTAGGATGTTCCAAAATAGATTTCAGTGAAACAAAAGGAAGAAAAAACATCAAAACTAGTAAAAAAATTCCAAGCTAAATATTTTGAGTTTATCGCGATAGCATAATTTTTTCGAAAATTGGTTTCAAAAGCTTAAAAGAGTTGAGGCGTTTTTTAAATGGACAACTCAAATTCCACGAAACACTTGCAACACACGGGCCGACACTTCTAAGCCGAAATCGAGAGTAAGTGAGAAGCTCACCTTGAATGCCATGTCTGTTGACGAATGTGCTTCAACCGCCTCTGATCTGGTCTTATATAGTCGGGAGAGAGGGTGTTCCCCACCCGAAAGGTCTTTTCGACCCCTAAAATGGGGTTTCACGGGCGTAATTCGAATTCTAGAAAATCACGCCACTTTGGATCGTTCGAGTGGCGCTCGGAAGGAGCGGTCGAGCTTTTGGAGTTAGTTTGGAATCGTCGGTTATGAGGAATTCGAAGGCGGTTTCCGAAGAATGAAGGTTTCGGTCGTGGAGAATGAGTGGTGAATTTGAAACAAGAGTCTGCCATGTGGGTGTGGCACGTAGCTCTCTTGTATTCTTAATCCTAATGGACAATGGTGTCATTAGTGTCACCGAATACTTTTTGGGAATTCCACAGCTGTCCAAAGATGTCACCAGATTAACTGGATTTAAACTGCAGTTTTAAAATTCATGGACAGAGCTGAATTTATTGAATCATTTTTCGTAAGTTATTAAAAATAAAAAACGCTGCAAATTATTGCACAATGGTATATTATTTCTATATAGATCACTCGTCTGCAAAGCCACCAACCATCGAACATGAAGAAAAACATCGATCGCATTTCGGTCAGCTTCATTTTGTACGGAGATTCGGCCTCTTTAGCGATTCACATTCGTGTTTCTGATTTATCGTACGTCCAAACTTTAAATTCTCGTAGGGAGCGAACGGTTTGTCCTACAGAGCTCCGCGTGGTCTCAAAAATTTTTAAAAATTCTGTAGAATCTTAAATTGATGGAAAAAAGATACCTTTTATCGAAATTTTTTGAGCTAGGGCGTTTTCAAAATTTCAAAATTGATTTTGGAACCCTTAGAAGTGACCTACATCAACCAAAATCTTCGGGGCACAACTAGACCCCAAATGGAGCCTACATACCAAATTTCATCAAAATCGGTCAATGCTAAGTGACAAAAGTGCCGCGTACGGCGGACGGACGGCCAAATTTTTATTCGATTTTGGTTTATTATTTTCAATTATGAACCTTTGAAATCGACCAAGAAAAAAAAATTTTAACACCCCCTCAAAATTTGATGGTTTACGTTTCAAGGTACGTAGAATCCAAAAATCGAATAAAAATTTGGCCGTCCGTCCGCCGTACGCCGTACGCGGCACTTTTGCCACTTAGCATTGACCGATTTTGATGAAATTTGGTATGTAGGCTCCATTTGGGGTCTAGTTGTGCCCCGAAGATTTTGGTGGATCTAGGTCACTTCTAAGGGTTCCAAAATCAATTTTGAAATTTTCAAAACGCCCTAACTCAAAAAATTTTGATATAAAGGTATTGTTTTTCCTTCAATTTAAGGTTCTATAGAATTTTTAGAATGTTTTGAGACCACCCGGAGCTCTGTAGGACAACCCGTTCGCTCACTACGAGAATTTAAAGTTTGGACGTACGATAAATCAGAAACACGAGTGTGAATCGCAAAAGAGGCCTAATCTCCGTTCAAATTAAAGCTGACCGAAATGCGATCGATATTTTTCTTCATGTTAGATGGTTGGTGGCTTTGCAGACGAGTGATCTATATGGAAAAATAAAAAATAATAAACCATTGTGTAATAATTTGCAGCGTTTTTATTCGATTTTTGGATTCTAAGTACCTTGAAACGTAAACCATCAAATTTTGAGGGGGTGTTAAAAAATTTGTTTTCTTGGTCGATTCCAAAGGTTCATTATTGAAAATAATAAACCAAAATCGATTACCTTGGAAATTTTTGTCATAACTCTATTTTAAGACTACCAATAGCCTACAAAATATTCTGCTGTCCATTCAATTCAAAATTGGAACTTAATTATGGTGACTCCAGGGTTACTGGGATATCTGTGGGCTTCCCGAGTTGTTTTTGTTGACACTAGCGATACCATGGTCTAATTAGGATTAACACGATTAGGTGGGTGATCCGAATTTCTGGAGGTCATGAAAACTGCAATCTCCAAGTAGGCAATCTCCGACCAGTTTTTGTAAAATTCAAATTTGGGTACCCAAAACTTTTTTTTTCACACAAAATGTGTGTTCCTTCTCAACAAGCACTCACATGTCATAGAAAACGCTACAAGTAACTCCACAATGGTTTATCAAATTATTATATAGATCACTCGTCTGCAATGCCACCAACCATCCAACATGAAGAAAAACATCGAACGCATTTCGGTCAGCTAAAATTTGAACGGAGATTAGGCCTCTTTTGCGATTCACACTCGTGTTTCTGATTTATCGTACGTAAAGCCCTTAAATTCTCGTAGGGAGCGAACGGTTTGTCCTACAAAGTTCCGCGTGGTCTCAAAAAATTCTAAAAATTCTATAGAATCTTAAATTGAAGAAAAAACAATACCTTTATATCGATATTTTCTGAGTTAGGGCGTTTAATAATTCCTACGTTTTCCATTCGAATTCGATGACATTTTCAGGAATTGTGTGAGTTGGAGTGTAGATGGTCCCCTATGAGGGTAGTGGAAGGTACTTAGAGATTGATGTTTTGAGATCAACTACTATGCATCGGATCATCTTTACAGTCGGGTTATCGATACGATGAAGCTATGAGCCACACCCACTTGGTATACCTTTTTTTCCTTCCCAGGAAAACATCTTACGAGATCCGGAAATCGGTCCGATTTCTTTGTATTACAAAATATGGTTTTGTTCTGTTACTTTAACTATTACAACTGATAGGTCAATTAGGTAGTGGTGATTCATAAGATTGAAAACAGCTGACGGTTCAGAGTGCCCCCTTTTCTGACTTTTGGCGGACTTATCAGATTCAATTTCGCGGGAGTGCGGTATGTACGTCAAGGTTGCATAGTTCCAACGGAAATGGGGTGAGTGAGATTGTTGCCTTGCCGACTTGGTAGGTGCCGAGTCGAAATCAATTCTTTTACATTCAACTCTCAAATAACCAAATACTTCTTGGGATTGGATCTATCAGAGTACAAACTTTCCATACCAGTGCCACTATTCATTAGAGGTATAATTTATTGGCATCGGTGGAAACCTTCAAAAACGAGTCCTCGAATTCGTTTGGGACCACCCAGTATTCAATATCGACCAGCCATTTTTCCCGAGCAACGATTTCATATTATTTGTTCCTTTTAGCGAATTTTCAAGAAAAATTAAGCTATTGCAACGGCCTCAGAATTTTTAGAATGGCCTTCTTCGAAAAATTTCGTCACTGAAATCCGTTTTGGAACATTTTGAAACGATCCCTGAAGTTTTCCCGAAAATCATATGTGATACCCTGTGCATACAGTATGTTGGTATGCTATACTGAAAATCGAAAACACCAAGAATCGTATACCTAAAAAAAAAACTTTCTAAAAATTTCTTTGAAAATTCGCTCATTAATTCAAGCTGCATGGGGCTTTTTCTATCAGGACTTTTTAAATATTGTGTTTTCCATGTTGAATTCGATAGTTTTCTGAAATTGAAAACCAATAAGCCATCAACCAGAGGACAATCCTAAACTACACTTTGAGTACAAACAAACTAAGTCTAAGTAATTCAGTTTTGCTTCCGAGTCTACCAAGGTAGCGGAAGCTTTTGGTTTATTATTTTCAATAATGCACCTTTGAAATCAACCAAGAAAAAAATTGTTTAACCCCTCAAAATTTGATGGTTTACGTTTCAAGGTACGTAGAATCCAAAAATCGAATAAAAATTTGGCCGTCCGTCCGCCGTCCGCAGCACTTTACTTACTTATAAGTTCACATGGACCGATCCTGATGAAATTTGGTATATGGGCTCCATTTAGGGTCTAGTTCGGCCCCGAAGATGTTGGTAATGAGCACCAACATCCATGTTGATGATGTTGGCACTTTTAAGGGTTGAAAAATGAGGGTTGACATTTAGAAAACGCCCAAACTCATACAATTTAGATATAAAGGTATAGTTTTTCCATCAATGGGTTAAGATAGTATTGAAATTTTGGAGACCACGCTGAGGCCTGTAGGACAAACCGTTCGCTCCCTACGAAAACTTCAACACCGTTCAAATTTTAGCAGACCGAAATGTGATCGCTGTTCGTTTCTTCGAGTTGTACTCAGTTTTGCATCCTTAGCAACCAGTAATCAAATTTATAAATGAATAAGTACAATGTATTCATTGGAAATAAAGAATGTCATTCTTTATTTCTTCGAATGGAGTGTGAAGCTTTCATTTAATCTAAATAAACTCGATTATGAAGCGAAAACTCAGTTGGTAGGAAACTTGTCTCCAGTACTCTGTGGTAGGAAATTACAATGGCAAAGCCGTGTTCTTCGCTGGCGAGTGATCTGTACAGGAAAATAATAAACCTTTGTGGAATAATTTGCAGCGGTTTTTTAAATGAAATGATTTGAGTGAGCATTTGTTACGAACTCCAAAAGAAACGTATAATACAGGCATATGGGATATAACCTCCACAAACCCTGACAATATCATCAAATTCTTGTCAAGATTTCATGTAGTTTTGTTCGGGACAGGAAACAGAAGGCCAGACAAGGTAACAAAATTGTTAAGAAAGCACTGAAGAGACAATTTTATTACTAGTGTAGTCAGATGTTACTTGCTGTGAACCCCAAAGCTTCCCTACCATCGGTAGTGAGGGATCTAACAGAAAAAAAGAAAAAAACAAGACACGTATTAATGCATGAGAAATTCAAGGTTGACTGAAAAGTGGGGTTATGGCCAATACGAACAACGTTCCTCATCAAGATTTCATACCAACCAAATAAAATTAGGAAATTAACAATCGCGAAACTTATAAAGTAACCACAACTACATGAAAAACAACTACTTGATCGTCAGCACACATTACTGTCTGACATTATCTTCCAATCAAAATTATTACACGTAATAAACATCTATGAACCAACTAATAAAATTAAAAACTGTTCTATCGATAAATTTTCCGATATGATGCAACCCAACATTTATCATAAGACGCCGACGTTGATCATTTTATTGTAGTTGAAGTAGATAAGTAGTAAAATCAACAAATAAAACGAAAAAAACCTCCATACCGAGGAATTTTTTAACAGTCTTACAACTGGAGTCCTAATATGGTGGTGGATCGCCGTACATTCATGGTGTTGGCTTTGCAGCTGTCGATAGTTCACCAAATTTGGATCAACGTAGCTGGTGAAAATAAAATAGGAGCTGTGAGTAGATCCAAGTACTAGAAATTATTACTCAGGAAGATAATTTTAGGGAATTTTTGAGGAAATTTTCTATATTAGTCCTACACTAGTACGGCAACTGATTGAGAATGGGGTCTGCAGGAATAAACTCCTTCTTAGCCGAGCTTTCGGTAGATGTATTACCTTCTTCAGGGCTCGAAGGACGTGTAGCACAGAGAGCATCACAAGTGTCAATAAGCCATAGATAAATACATACTTCGCCTACCACATACATACTTCAGATTCAAATTTATTTGGAAGAAATGAACGTTTCACACTCAGTCCGAAGAAACAGGCGTTGAGGTTGCCCTAATTATTAGGGAATTCTATTACTGGTTGCGAAGGACGCAAAACTGAGTACAACTCGAAGAAACGAACAGCGATTGCATTTTGCAGATAAAACTTTAACCCTTAACATCCTGAAGTATCTTTTTGGAAGTCTAATTTTTACGTACAACAGTTTATCCAATTTTAAACCAAAACTGATAGCCATTGGCAATCCTGATATTCCAACTATCTATTGTATTAGAAAACGTAATAATAAAAACATAATTATTAAAACAATTATCGAGTTGACAGACTGTAATAGGGCCTTCGTGGTACCTTATATCCTCATTTTTCACCTTGTAGGCTAGGGTTCCTCGTCAGAGATAGCGCCACCGTCTAATGCAGCACAGATCCCTAGGTGAAGTGAACCTTTTCTAACTTATTCCTTGGTTCTCAACTTTATGAGAAATAACTGACAAGGAAGTTTCTTATTCCTTGGTTCTTAACTTTATGAGAAATAACTGATAACATCCCACCAAGGAAGTTTCTTTCTACTCTAACAAAATTGGGTTTATAGACGGAGTGTGGCCCTTGGAAAGATCCATCTTGAGCTGACAGACAGTAATAGGGCCTTTAAGGTACAAATATTCTATATTAAAATAAATATACCTAAATTTAATTTTTCAAAATCAAAAAAACAAATTATTTGAACAAGGGGGAAATTAAGGGTTAAGAGGCATAGAATGTCTGATTTTGATAGAGTGGTGCATGATTTGTCTTAATTCGATGAAAACCAGGTTGTCTTCTTGGATACTTCTGGAAGGGTGTCTGTAGTGAGTTTCTACAAAGAAGCTTTAAGAGAAGGTGGCTGTCGTTATTCACCAAAAAGATACTAATAAACCGAAGAAACAACTTGAAAACAATGCATTTTTGATGAACTGAACAAGAATTATTATTTATAAGTACCTATTTGATGATCTTGTCACAATTTTATCCCAGGAGTCGATGATTTTCCACTTTTTTTCAAACATTCGATAGGTAGTTCAAGGCGGATATCAATGATAGTTCAAACAATCAATATCTCGGTAGCCCAAAAAAATCGTCTAAAAAGTGAATGAATAGTGATACAGAAAGCTTGAAATCGGATTTCCAAAAAGATACCTAAGGACATGAAAGGTTAACGGTGATCACCTCTTTGGTGATTCACACTCGTAATTCTGTTTTATCGGAGGAAATCCCTTATTTTTTCAACCCTTATTTTTCACCCCCTTAGAAGTGAGTGACATCAACCAAAAGCTTTGCGGCACAACTAGACCCCAAATGGAGCGTATTCCAAATTTGAACCAAGTCGGACCAGGGTTGCTAAAAAAAATGCCACGAACGGCAGACGGACGCAAAAAATTTTATTAGATTTTCGGATTCCACGTACCTTGAAACGTAAACCAACGAATTTTGAGAGGTGTGAGCTGCCGCTCAGCAGCTCATTGTTCCCCCTACCAGGCCATAGAGGCCAGTAAGACCTGAAGATCCCCGGACGAAGACCCAGGCCGTAGAGGCCAGTAAGCCCTGAAGAGCAGCAGCAGGAGAAGCCCCTGCAGCCACACACAAATGGGGCGTGGCCATCCAAAGTGCCCTCCCACCACCTTGGGCACACAACAACCACTCAAACTGTCAAGCAAATGGAGAGAAGCCCCCACTCAAGAAAGCAGTGCTGCCAAACAATATTTGGCATTGTCAAGTTGGATAACCTGGGGAGGGAGAGCAAAAGATAGAGGAAATGACCTGGCCCCTTCAGTCCCTGATGCGCAGCTAAGCCAGCTAGTCTCAAAGCCTACCCCCTAGTCCTTGAAGCTCTCTTCCCTCGTACCGTAACGACCCAGTTCGGAACCATATCGTATCGTCCTCCTGCCTCCAATCAGTCTTGAAGTTAGGTTGTAACCAGTGAGTGGTGCCTTCTCCAGTGAATCTGATAACGTCCTGCCTCCCCTGGAACTGTCCGAAGAACTGCGATGCGTACCAGTCCCGACCCAGCTACCCCCTTCAACACCATCGAACTCTCGCCTCTCAAAGTGTACGGACTCGCCTCGGTAACCCGTCACGTGAGTGAACTAGTGATATACTTAACTATTGGCCAATATTAGGTAGAAAGTGGAAGTACTCAGTAACAGTACAGTAACTATAAGTAAAAGTAATATCTCGAACTGGAACATTGAAAAGAGTCTTGTATCGTAACTATTACGTATCTCTAAGTCAAGCTGTAACGCCTAGTCATAGTAGAGTAAAAATAGCATTCAGTCACAATTGCCTTTAGTAGTGCCCTTCTGGCTGTATCGGGTCGTGGAACCCAGTAACGATCGAGTCATTCTTAATAAAACTACATTTTTCATACATTACCTTTCTTTCAGCGTCTACCCTGGTTCTGGTTCTGACTTGAGTAGTGGGTATCGATACTAGGTAGTTCAAATCATTTGCACAGTAACGAGTAAATTCATTTCAATCTTTATTCAACAAATCGATACACCGCATTGGTAATCAAACAGGTAAAACATACAAAGGTCTTTCAAGAATAACAAATAGTAACTTCAAAGTGTATCGCAGGCCTCATCTCCCAAGCCGTATCGAACCGAGCTACCAACATCACGCAACAAGTTAAGTATACTTCAATTGCTAATTTAAGTGTATTGCCATTTCACATTTTCCTAGCGACCCGTTACACTTCCCCATTTCAAATAGGAACAATTTTAGTATATTTCCCCTCCCGTACGAGTCGATACCCCGACCAAAGGCTTACAGAGGGGTTAACGTTTTCTTCATCAATTCCAAAGGTTTATTATTGAAAATAAAAAACCAAAATGAGCTGGTGGAGATGCCACCATAACTATTGAAAATTTGGTTTTGTTCCAAGAAAAATGAAGTTAAACCTATGTTCTACCTTGCAATAGAACATCATTTTCAATAGTTATGGTAGGCATCGCCGCCATATCATTATTATTGATGCTTGTGATGTTCACTGAGTAACACGTGCTTCGAGCCCTGAAGAAGGTAATACATCTACCGAAAGCTCAGCAAAGATGGAGTTTATTTCTGCAGACCTCACTCAGTTGACTAAGCGCTATTCGTTGGGTCGATCTTCATATTTGCTGTCCTACACTAGTATTTTGCTATTATTAGATCAAAATTAAACGAGTAGGTACAAATACAAATTTTTGAATTGTATCTCGCTCGCGATCGAATATGGGGTAGTTTTGTATTCGTACAGCAGGTCCAAACGAATAGGCAAATATAAAAATTTTCGATTACATTTACGTTTCGAAGCTTTTTGGGAAAACTTTCGTGCCTGTCGGTGGCCCGAGTAGAATTAATCGAAATCAGTTTTTGATTTTGAAGGAAATTTCAGGGTTGATGAGGATCGGCCTCGAGGCGGATTCGTATGAATTTCGTCATCATCCAACGAACAGCCATGAGTTAGCAGGCTCAAGTGTGATTTTACTTGAACATACATTGTAGTGTTACTACAGTGGCGATCATATTGTCATCACTTTAACGACGTATACATAAACAAAGAGAATGATTGAAAACGCTGCAAATCATTGCTCAAAGGTTTATTATTTTCTGTATAGAAAATTTGAACGGCGATTAGACCTCTTTTGCGATTCACACTCATGATTCTGTTTTATCGAAGGAAAACCTTCAAGTACTCGTAGGGACCGAACGGTTTGTCCTACAGAGCTCCGGGTGGTCTCAAAAATTTTTAAAAATTCAATACTATTTAAAATTGGTGAAAAAACGATACCTTTATTTCGAGAGTTTTCGAGCTAGGGCACTCTTGAAAATTTCAACCCTTAATTTTCACCCCTTAGAAGTGACCTACATCAACCAAAAGCTTCGCGGCACAACTAGACCCCAAATGGAGCCCATATACCAAATTTGAACCAAATCGGTCCAGTGTTGCTAAGAAAAGTGCCGCGTACGGCGTACGGCGTACGGCGTACGGCGGACGGACGGAAATTTTTTTATTCGATTTTCGTATTCTACGTACCTTGAAACGTAAAACATCAAATTTTGAGGGGGGGTTAAAATTTTTTTTTTCTTGCTCGATTCCAAAGGCTTATTATTGAAAATAATAAACCAATAGAAAATTTATTCAGTTCGAATTATGACTTCACCTTTATCTTGTGTTCTTGATAATTTTGTATAATTTTACTAACACAGTTTAGTATCTATCATTGAATTGTATTTCAGAACCTACATACATTCTGAATTATTATTTTCAATAATAAACTTTTGGAATCGACCAAGAAACAAATTTTACGATAAATCAGAAACACGAGTGTGAATCGCAAAAGAGGCCTAATCACCGTTGAATTTTCATTTGTACAATATTCGATCGATTTTTTCACATTTTCTAATAATGGGCAACCTCAACTCCCTATTTTTTCGAATTGCTGATTTTATTTATTTCAAATGAACTTGAATCAGTAGTTGCTAGGTAGTGGCAATGGCAGAACTGTGTTCTTTGCAGGCGAGTGATCTATATGGAAACATAATAAACCTTTGTGTAATTATTTGCAGCGCTTTGTCGATTTCGCTCGGCACTGGAAAGAGTTTTGGGGTTCCTAAAAGAAAGTGACCTCATCACGATCCGATCAGGAGAAGTCGCGGTTCAAGTGAAAAAGTGCAGTGATGCGTGAATTAGCGAATTTTCAAAAACATCTTCCACCCTAATTGGACCATGGTGTCACTAGTGTCACCGAAAACATCTTAGGAATTCCACAGTTTTTCCTGGGTTTCACCAGATTAACTAGATTTAAATTGCAAATTAAAAATAATAAACAGCTGAATTTTTGGAAAATTTGTTGTAAGTTATTTAAATTCAAAAAATTATGTTGACAAAAATTTTGAAATTTTTTTATTTATTTCTTTGGAATTTTTTGTCACATTTCTATTTTGAGACTTCCAATAGCACACAAAAAATTGTGCTGTCCATTACATTTAAAATTGCAATTACATTTTGGTTACGCTGCTGACGCTTCGGGGCAGCTGTGGAGTTCCTGAGATGTCTACGGTGACATTAGTGGTGCCATGGTGATATTAGGATTAAAGCAATGGAAGTGAAAATCGAAATATCTACTATTTGAGAGAGCAATCAGCCTTGTGAGTCTGGCGCGATTAATGCCTCGCTGTGATTGGTTAAATAATGGTGGCTGAAGGTAGGAAGTCACCTGGCTACATGTTGTTATACTACATCTTCTCAAGTAGAAAATTATCTCTCTTTGAAAATTCGCTAATAATAAACCGTTGTGTAAACCGTTCATCGTTCCCTGTCCTGCTCACGAATACAAAGCTTCCATATATTCGATTGAATGAGCTCGAACAAATTTGTAGTACTAGTCCTGAAATATCTATTTCGCCGTGGTCAGTTCAGAGTGGCGTACCTCACAAAAGTTGGGTTATGAGCTTTTTATATCCTTGGATCCAGAATTTCGAGGCGGACCTCATGGAAAAACCAGCTTTGAAAAAAATCCGAACAGAAAGCACTACAATCGGATGTCACGAGATATGACGTATCTAAAACTGCTCAAACTTGTGGCGTATCTCAGTTTTGAGTTTTCTAGAAGGTGTTAAATTTCAAGTTGACCCCAATCAATTGACTTAAGTTTGTTTGTTGGGTCGATCTACAAAATTTGCTGTTTTGCAAAACAATGTTTTAAATACGTTGAGCCTGAAAGACAACAAAGTTCGTCGATGGGTCCTTGACTATTACGATATTTCGAACGAAAAACAACAACATCAATAACCCTCTCCATCAGTAATAAATAATCAAGGAATCCGACCCGAAATCGTTGCACAAGAGGACATGGAGAGGATAATAGTGGGAGTCCTTCTGTAGTACGTTCTGTCGTCCATCTGCCTCGCTTAAGCATCCAGTTTAAATGGGATCACTTGTACCAGTTTTTAGACCACTTTGCCAAACTAGAATCATACTACTGTAGAAAATCGTCATCGAGATTATATCTTCAAACTGACTTGAATCAATTCAGGCATGTATATTGACAAATTTGGCGAGGATGGGCTCAAGCCTCTATTTCCAAGACTAGCGAGGTTTTAAAACCAGAATATGATTTTTCTTGTGTAATTATAACCTAAGATTCAATTTTTTCGACCTGAAATTTAAGTCCGTTGCTTAACCTCGTCAAAATGTTATAGAATACCCAAGTTCTTGAAAAAAAATTCATTGAAGTATTTTTATTGTACCTATTGCTCACTACTTTTAATTCTTGTCCCATTCCTCGACAAGAATGGGACAAGAAGAATGGGATGGTTTTTTTTTAAACTGGAAATGGGACTCAGTGAAAATTGACTCCGTACACTCACTCAGTTTCTCAGAGTTTGCAAGGAGCTATTCCAAAACGGAGAATAAGGAGAACTGGGTGTAAGGAGATTTATTTTTACTGAGTGTACGCTATTGATAACAATATTATATGGGTAATATAATTATGCCACTATTTTTATTATTACTAATATGTAATTGTTATAACATTCTAAAAATCATTGGATTTTACATGCGTTTTTACTAACATCAAGAAGAATGAAATAATGGTGTATCTCATGAAATACCGAGGCATTTTGGCGTATCTCATGCATGTTTGTTATTGAGCTTTTTTAAGCAAAAGTTGATCTACCGAAGTCAGTCGAGGGTGTTATAAATCATAACCAAAAGCTTTGTTGTTGTAAATGATACGCAAGAACTTCAAGAATCAGTTTTTCCATCCCTGAAACCCCGAAAAAATTAGATACGCCACTCTGATTTGACCACGACGATTTGAGTGTCTTGAATTGATGAGTACTTCAACATTCTTTGGCTCATTATATTGACGTATCATGAAATCCGTCTGGCGAATTTTATTTTCCTTTAGCTGGAACAATACAATTATGACTACTTGCGTGATTTGAGAATCAAGGATGGCAGAATTTGGCCCAGCAATTGTCCCGTAGCCGAGTGTTTCATTTGTGGAATCTCAGAAGTAAGAATCCAATTCTTATCGTCACATTAAAAAAAAGTTTATTCTTTGGAAACATCCCAAGGACATACGAATACATAATTATATTTGTGTAATACATATGAATAAAAAATATTTTAGTAAAACATCCATTAAATTATTATTAACTCCAATAGTTTCACTTATGACGCTATTAAGTTAAGATGTATTACAGCATACATGCCACTTATGGTATTTTTGTCGCTACTTGGTTGGGGATCTTGTTTTGGTCTGAAACTAAATTACTTCTGACCCTCTTCTGGTGTCAATCTGGCTCCCAATATAACACCGGAAAATTTTATGAGGCAAGTCAAGATCACTTGTCGATTTCAAGGTGAAAGATCCAAAACCCTGACTGACAAGCTGATTCAACGATTTTGGCACGATGGTGACGTAAAATGAGTCTGCCAGGTGGGTGTAGTCCGTAGCTTCCACATATTCATGACCCGATTATATAGATGATCTGATGCATAGTAGCTAATCTCAAAACATCAATCTCCGACTACCATGAACTAACCTGATAAGGCACCATCATCTCCCAAATTCGTACAACTCCTGAAAATGTCATCGAAAACGTTAAAATTATGGTTGTTAAAAGAAAATTCACTTTTGCGCATGAGCAGTCGCTACTTTAGGTCCCCGGGGTAATGATTTTCTTAGGGGACCATCTAAACGCCAATCTGAACAATTCTGTAGAATTCCATCATATCCGGATGGAAAATGTAAAAGTTATGACTTATACAAGGAATTCAAGTTTGCGCATGCGCGATCATTCGGGGCCACGTGTTTCTTAGGGGACCATCTACACTCTAATCCGCACAATCCCTGAAAATTTCATCGAAATCGAACAAAACAAGGATTTTGTGACAGACACAACTTGTTCAAGAAAGCCTAAAACGTAAAACGCCAGTGGAAATTTGTATTTTGGAGAACTTTTTTTTTTCCAATGTTGAAAAGTGAAAACAATGCTTCCGCTAACTTGGTAGACTCGGAAGCAAAACGCTGTAAATTGCACGAAGCTATTATAGATCGCCTCCACAGACCTTCTGCCAGTATCAAAGCCTTTTCGTAGTTCAATACTGTAGTACTAACAAACTACCAACATAGTATAATAATTTAGCCATTATTGTGAGGTGGAGTTGGATTAACCTTCAGCCTCCTGCTGCAACCTAGCGTCGAGCGGTGAAACAAGAACTTTCCTAAGTAAATCCAATACTCGTGGAGGGAAGCATTGGAATCTCAGATCTGATCTCTGATTAAGTATTTGAACCGATGGTCCTACATAGCTCAGGGTACTCTCATTCCATTCCATAAAGTGACACAATATTTTTAATATTTGAAATTGAAGAGAAACCACACTTTTATGTAGGAATTTTTCGTGACTTTGAAGATGTTGTCCCTCATTCCTCTTTTGTGTAGAAATAAGTATGTATCACCGATTCAAAAGTTTTATTTATCAGAATGAACTAATAATAAATTTGGCAAAACAATTCATGGAAACATGCAATGGTCTCAAAATAATGCCACATTCACACCCTCCTCAGAACTGGACAAAATCATCAAGACAATTAGGTATTTTGGGGTACCTACGATTTAATAAGCCCTTGTGCTTCTTCTAATGGGTTCGTCTCCTGGTCCTTCCAGAATAAGATTGGGATTGTTACCTTGGATACATAGAAGTTCAGGTTGGTTTGGGGAACCTGGTGGGTGGTCAAGGAAAGTAGACGAGGAAGCTGTAATTTATGGAGACCTTCGTCTCTTCCTCATTAAAGAGTTCCTCTTAGAGGTGCAAGATGTTTGGTTCTCTCGACCAAGTCGAGTTTTCTCGACCATTCGAGTGATTAATACCTATTTAAGCCAGACTCTATGCTGAATTCAATGTATTTACTGTTCATGTGTTTTTGCTTCAATCTTGTATTCTTGTTTACAAAACGGGCATTAGGTCTAAACATGCTTGTAACATTGCCTCTGGCAGAACTGCCTTGGCTTCCAATAGATCACTCCCACGTTGCCGTACTGAATTTTATCGAAGAAATTCTTATATTGCTGCGGTGAACTTTTTTTTACCACCACAAGATTGATGTGTCTAGTTTTTGAAGTGTGTTTGGATTAAAGAAGTATTTGTCGGTAGTTTATTCGAGTTTGGTGTGAGTGGTGCGTATGATTTGAATTTATTGTTTTAGAGAGAGTGAGTATACACGATTGTATAGTATAGTATATTTATTGGTTGTGTGGGTATATTTGGACTTAATACTTTGTATAATTTCAATTCACAATTTTGTCTAAAAAATGTTTGAATCACTTACTGAGACTCCGCCAGGGGACACAAGTTCGTAAGAGTTCGTTCAGTAAGTTCGTACCGTGGTGGGAGAGGTATCGAACTAATTTGTATTCTTATTTCATAGCACTTTGTTTTCTATCCCATTCGTTGTATCTATGTTGTATTTTTATTGCCAAATGAATAAATGAATGTATGTACTATTATTCAGTAATTATTTGTGCTTAATCGTGAGTCCCATCAAGCAGACTAACTTCTTCAGCGATCGAATCAAAGTTCGAGTGACGATCTAACTTCTTCAAAAGAATCTGTTTTATAAGTAGAGATTGAGCTTCCATTTGCAGATCGCCGAGTATGATTGCAGTTGGTGGCTGTACATAGTAGAGAGCGTATGCAATGTGGAACATCCTAGAGAACATTGCTGAATTGGAAAGTTTGAATTGTTAAATGCTAACAGGTCAACATCCCCACGTACATGAATATATAAACATTTGAATGAAATTTGAATTTACGATTTCAGCTTCTTAATGAAAATCGTGACTGGGTGTATAAATTCCGATACGTCGGTGGAGGCAAGCAATGCTACATGGAAATACACAATCAAATATTCACATATAAACCATACTGCGATTGTAGAGGAAATACAAACGGGACATCTCGTTGCACACACTGGTAGTTTGTTAACAAGTGTTCTTGTTGAATAAAATGTATTATTCTTGCTGTAATTTTTTGTTAATACGAATTAAAAAACGTCTGCCAAGTTGGGTGGGCAGTATAGCTTCCTCACTCATTGTAACATGGACGTATAGAATCAGTTGGCGAAAAAATTATGATTCTTTATTTAGCGGTCCACCGTCTAGGACCTAACCCACACAATCCCTGAAAATTTCATCGAAATTGGTTGAATAGTTGCGGAGTTTTTGTTGTAACAATAAATTTAAAGTTCGCGCATGCGCAGCTGCTATTGCTAGACCAATTTGATTGAAACTTATAGGGTGTCTCTTAGAAGTTAGTCCCTAACTAACCTCCAAATTTGAGCAAAATCGGTTCATTAGAAACCGAGAAACCGAGGTTCCAGGAAATTCACGTTTGCGCATGAGGACTCGCTCCTATTGGTCCGAAGGTGCTGAAATTGATAGGGGACCGTCTAGGACCTAACCCGCACAATCCCTGAAAATTTCATCAAAATCGGAGCACAGGTTAGTATAGTTTTGCCCGGGACAAGGATTGACCACAGACAGACCGACAGACAGACAGACCGACAGACAGACAGACACGGAACCAAAATTGTTCGGGAAGCTCTAAAACGCAAAAAGCAAGTGGAAATTTTGATTTTGGAGGACATTTTTTTTTTCACTTCTTTCACGAATACGAAGCTTCCCTACCTTCGGTAGTGAGGAAGCAAAAATCGTAAATAATTGGTAATGAAAACGCTGTTTCATAATAAACCAAGTAGGTTGAGTTGTATTGACTAATTTTTCGTGATTGACTAATTTTTCGTGAATTTTCAAATAAAAAAATAGCGTGTCCGCCAAAAGGTTACCAAATTTTGTAACTTTCGAAAGAGCTGATAGTAAAGTAAGGTTAAGGGGGTCTCAGTCAGTCGTCGTTCGTTCCTCGTTAAGGGTTAGTATTTCACGAAATCGAAGGCGCAAAAACTTGAAAAGTTTTACCTTAACCTGAAATTTTGAAGGATTTTAGAAATTCATTAGTTCACGGCTCTAGGGAATTGAAAAACTGAAATATTGCCGCTGGAATCATCAAAATCGAACAACAATTGCCAGAGAAAACTGGGAAAAAACCGTTTATTCAGTCATGTTTTTCCCATAAAATGTAGCTAAACTTGAAATTTTCCAGGATTTTAGAAATTCATTAGTGCCTGGGCCTTGGGAATTGAAAACCTGAAAGATTGCCGCTGGAATCATCAAAATCGAATAATAATTGCCAGAGAAGTTAAGGGGAAAACTTGAGAAAACCCGTTATTCGGTATAGTTTTTCCAATTTCTTTGACAAAAATTGTAAAACAATAATTATTATTGTTCGATTTTGATGATTCCGGCGGCAATATTTCAGATTTTCAATTCCCTAGGGACGTGCACTAATGAATTTATAAAATCCTTCAAAACTTCAAATTTAGGTAAAATTTTTTAAGTTTTTGCGCCTTCAATTTCAAGAAATACTAAGAACGGACGGCGACCGACTGAGACCCCTTAAGAAGGTTCAGGGTGGGTTTCATGTATTCCCCGGGCAACGCACGGGTGAAATTTGATTTCCTATCAAAGATCGTAGGTAGGGTAGATGGCCTGCAACTTTTGGTTTATGGACCATTCAGGAGGTCTGAGATCGGTGGTATTCGATTATTCGTGCTAAGCGGGCTACATTATGGAATGTCTCAAGAACTAAGCTTATCATTAATTCGATCCAGCGACATTACATCGTTATCGAATCAATCTTGAAGTGAAATAATTGTAACGAGAGCCACATCCGATCGGTATTTATGAATGAGTTACAACTACAAGCTCGTTGGAACTTGCTTCAGGATTGCGAGCTATTCGGTAATCACGAGGCGAGGAGCACTCGGACTGCCAATGTCAAGGGCGGAGAAGAAAGTGGGCGACCCGGGGCGTCGAGGTCCTCGAGCCGGCCTTTCCCCGCACATTCCCCGCCGTCCTCCCTGGAAACTGGTTGCATTGAAAGACGCAATCGAACTGAAATTCGCCTCTCATGTTGTCCGATGTTAATTAGGCAAATTCCTATACCTAATAATAATACCGGGAAGACAGGGATAGCGAACACACATTACAATCACATCATGAACACAACTGGTTTAATGAGAGCACAACCGTAGGTACCTAGAGAGGGGGGGAAGGACCCCAGGAACTGACCAACCATAAAACGATTAATAATTGAATCGAACTCATTGATCCAATTCATCTGATCGATGCCAATCAATCAACACACCTCCTCAATATTAAGCGTTTAAAAACAAAAACTAAAAAAACACAATATCTAAATAACAAATTTGCAATATTTATATAAATTTCCAGGATCAGAATTTTTAAACATTATGACATCAACATACAAATGCATAGGGAAATTTAAAATAATATAACTAGTCTCAATCGTTCTCTAGAACACCCATCTCTTTACGAAAAATACAGAACTTTATCGTACCCAATGCTTTGGTTAAAATATCTGAAACATTATGATCAGTAGGTACATACTCGACAGAGATAATTTGCTTTTCAACTTGGTCTTTGATAAAATGTGCTCTAATGTCTATATGTTTCGAACGTTTAGAATTTTCGTAATTTTTAGTTAAACAAATTGCGCTTTGATTGTCAATTTTTAAAACGGGATAAACTTTATCTCTTTTTGTCACTTCACACGCGAGTTGTCGAAAGTGCACCAAGTCCGTAGCAGTTGAAGCTGCTGCTAGGTACTCTGCCTCGGCAGTAGAGAGGGCGACTGTTTGCTGTTTCCGAGAACTCCAAGCTATCAAGTTCCCGTAGAAGAAGATCGCAGTACCAGAGGTACTTTTCCTATCTTGCTGATCGCCTGCCCAATCACTGTCGGAATAGGCCTCCAACTCTTGCTTCGAATTTGAACGTGTGTAGACGAGTGAGTAGTGTGCTGTGGTCTTCAAGTATTGCAAGATCCTCTTGCCTGCTTTCCATAAAGACTGCGTGGGCTTGTGTAGATGGCGACTTAGGAATGAAGTCGCAAATGCGATGTCTGGGCGACTGCAAATTGAAATGTACATTAGGCTTCCAACCAATTCTCGAAAAGGTAAATTAGGATCAGTATCCTCAGCATAGGTTGCTTGGAATCGTTCCTCCATCGGAGATCTTGCGCCCTTGCACTGTTCCATGCGAAACTTTTTGAGCAGTCCCTCTACAATTTTATGCTGGCTAATAAAAAGTCGATCACTTCTCCTATTGAGTTCGAGACCTAAGAGAGTCCTAGGCTCGCCTAAATTCTTGGCATTGAACTCTAGCTCAAGTGCTTGTATGATCGTACTAGCTTCTTTACCAACAATCAACGAATCATCCACCCACAAGATCAACCACACATCTTCTTTAAAATAAAGACAAAAATCGGTTTGAGATCGCTCAAAACCTTGGTTTATCATGAATTCGTGAAATCGCTTGTTCCAGCATCTAGGTGAAACTCTAAGACCGTATAATGCCGTATAATTCGAAACTCGCAAGAGTTTTTGGAGAGCAGATCTGGAAGTAAAATCCACTTTGATATAGATGGATGTAAATTAAATAAAACATAAATAAGTCCAAGTAAGAATTGGTGTAATAAATAGGAAAACGCCGCAAATTATTACACAACGGTTCATTATTTCTCTGTTTAAATCACTCGTATGTAAAGAATACGGTATTTTGATCATAGGGAGCAAGGTTGGTCCTATGGGGCTCTAGGTGGTCTCATTCGGTTCTAAACATGCGGGTTCTGATAAATTTCAAAATAATTGCTCATTTATCGATAGTTTATAGTCCAGGCGGTTTTATTCTTCTCTAAATGTTGAACACTATTTTAAACTGATGAAAAAACTCACGGAACATTCATTAATTGGGTATTTAATGATTTAATTGGCAATCCGTTGGGCCTACAAAGATGTCAACAACGTTTAGGCCTCCATGGGAGTTGTCATTTGACTTTAAAATGCTTTGGAAAGTTCAATTTATAGAAATAACATCAAAATTTTATCAGCTAGAACGTTTTGGAAATGTTTTCCTCTTAGAAAACTACTGAGATTAACCAGCTAGACCAATCACTTTCGGTCCACATGTAGACCCCAAATACACGCGATATATCAATTTCATCACAAGTATATTTCATATCATGTTACATGTCTATCGTCTATCGTTTTAGGCCTTTTGGCAACGTGCCCATCTGTCTGTGGGTCTGTTTCTAATTCAGCGCCGCATGTGCCCCCTAAGAAGCAAATCCTTGTAACAAGCAAAACTATACAAAGTTATTGTCCGATTTCGATGAAATTTTCAGGGTTTATGCTGTCATGTGAATATGAAAATCATCGCCCCCGGATTGACAGTAGCCTCTCCGCATCTCCGCATCCCCAAACGTAAAACTCCTGTAGTAGCTATAACCTCTACATATCCCATCCAAAATTGATGGAGGTTTCAAGGATTGTGTGGTGGAGATCCTGAATAGTTCCCTATAACTGAATGTTCATCATGTGATTGAATTTTTGAGATTATCGACCATGCATCGGATCATCTATCATACAGTCGGGTTGTGGACTCGAGGAAACTATGCGCCACATCCATTTGACAGACAATTTTATTCGATATTTTGATTCAACTCACCTTGAAACGTTTACATTTTGAGGGGGATTATATTTTTCTTTCACTCAATTCCAAAGGTTCATTTTTGAAAGTAATAAACCATGAGAGAAAAATTCAACTACCCATATGCCTATACGTAGCGAGTATTATATGGGTCACTTGGGGCCACAGTACTGCCAACACACTAACACAAAAATATCAAGATCGTATTACGAGTGTGATGTTGGTAGCCCTGATTTGTCCCATAGTTGGTACACATGGTGAAGTTATCTGAGCACATACCTCTTTTCTGATGACGTAATGGGATGGATCAAGTGTTGAATGTTGGTTGGTACTCTAAATGCGGTATGGTAGGTAATGATTTTTTCAGCCATCAGATAAGTGAGAAGTAGGAACCTCAATAAGTAGTTGTTAATGTGTTTGTGACGTCATATAACGTATTAAATCAGTACTTGTTATTGGGATTAGTTTAATCTCCTGCATTTAGAGTACCAACCAACATTCAACACTTGATCCATCCCATCACGTCATCAGAAAAGAGGTATGTGCTCAGATAACTTCACCATGTGCACCAACTATGGGACAATTCAGGGCTACCAACATCACACTCATAATACGATCTTGACATTTTTGTGTTAGTGTGTTGGCAGTATTGTGGCCCCAAGTGACCCATATACTACTGTAGCGTGCACAATTCGGTTCGGATACAAACTCGGCCCTTCGGGACTCGCCTTACTGCTTAGAACCTTCAGCTGAAATTTGAGAAACATGGAACATGCTCCAGCCGCGCATTTCAGGCGAGTAAGGATGGGGTGGATGGGTGGAGAATAACCCTTTTCGGGTAGTTAGTCCAAGGCTAAAGCATGTTCCATGCTAAAAATAAATAGATAATTAACCCGTAACGTACCCGTAAATTATCTTTTTTGTCCCTTCACCCAAATTTTGACTTTTTTAACTCCTCCCTCGCAGTATTAAAGTCACTGGTTGCCTCCTCTCATGTGTGCTATAATTAGTCGTAATTCTTCCTCTGTCTCACTTCCTATATTTAACTATCTGCAGATAGTTCAACATTTTGTATACAATTGTATTGAATTGGGCTTGCCAGTACTTAATTAAATAAATAAATAAAAACGAGGTATCACATTCATTACTCACATGCGAGCAGTGAGTCTAACAGACTTCCACATTCTGTCTCTCAAGAGGCTGCAAACTATTACACAAATGTTTATTATTTTACTGTATACATAGAACGCGGCTTTTCCTTCACCTGTTACTTCCTTCTAGCAATAACATCGCTTTCCGAGAGACGTGGGTGCCTTTATTACGAAATCAGGTTCTTGGTTAATAAGGATGCACAACTGAGTAGGTACTACAACACGAAACTTTATTCAAATAAACGAACAATGATTGCAATCTCATTCGATCTGCTATGATTTGAACGAACATTTGGCCTACCTAAATTGAACAGTCTTTCGTGATTCTCACTCGGGTTCTACGCAACTTGAAACATGAACCACCTAATTTCAAGGAGGAGTTAAATTATTTTTCTTGCTCGATTCTTAAGGTTCATTAATGCAAATAATAATCCAAAATTGGAGGTTTAATCGCAATAGAAAATTATACACCTATGCTGGATATAGGGTGTCTTCAATGGTTTGACACTCTTACCCAGTGACGTCATTCATGTAGCCATGTACCGAGTATCCATACCACATGGAGTATCATTGCGTTCTCAGTTGTTTTTTGTATTATTCGATACTGAATATTTTCTATGTAGAAAATGTTAATACAATTCAATGTACCTATGCGAATAACATGTTCTTGCTTACAAGCTTTGAATAATATATAGCATTTCCAAGCCAAATGAAACCTTTTCCAAGTCAAATGAAACCTTTTCCAAGTCAAATGAAAGTTTTTCCAAATCAAATGAAACCTATTGAGAAAATGAGTGAAATGAGGTACTAGATAGGTAGATACTCTGCAAATTTCAGATCGATGCAATTGTACCTATCGTACAAAGAAGTTGCCAAAATGAAAATTCAATGAATTTTAGACATAGGATTATCGAAGTAGATCTCACCTTAATAGAATAGGAAACAAGTAAGTTTGAGAAATTTCTGACTGTTGAATGTGAGTGGGTACCTACCTACTGGCCACGCCCACACGGAGAAACCGATAATTAAGGGGAATCACCAATACTTACCTTGACTGATTGAACCTCTAAGACTGAATTTCTGAAATTTTGTGATATATCATTCATCTACGATTGCTTACTTTACAGAAATACACTATGTTTGGAAAAAGTTTAATTTGATTTGAAAAAATGTTTCATTTGACTTGGAAAAGGTTTCATTTGACTTGGAAAAGGTTTCATTTGGCTTGGAAATGCTATAAATTCAATGTGGATCAGCTTAAGCCGAATCATGTCGTGGGCTCAGTGCTAAAAGTGGCTAACTCGAATTTTCTCGATTTTCAGTTATCTACTCCCTAACATTATTCCAGGTGCGGGCTTTCAAATGCTACAACTAGATTAAGAAAATAATTATTTTCAGGCCATCTAGCGGAATTTTTCAAAAGTAGATATGTAATGACAAAAGTGAAATTTCAGTGTTAAAAGTAGATAACTACAGTTACCTACTTTTTGAATTGGAACCATCACCTCACCGCCTCGGCTACACAATGATGAAAGTAGATAACTACAGTTATCCACTTTAAGAACCGAAACGATGGATACAACTTCGAGATATCCACCAGTGAACGCAAACAGCAGCTGAACAAATGGACTTCTTTTTTAACAGAAAATATATGCGTCCTTTCTGTTACAAGTTATTACGTTTGCGCATGCGCGGTGGTTAAGTACCATACACTTGGGATCCATTATTTTCATTGGGGACAAGCGCAGTGGCTACTATCAGTCATCATTGAAATCGGATGGAAAATGTAGAAATTATAGCTGTTACGAGGAAATTAACGTTTGCGCAAGCGCAGAGGCTACTATCAGTCCGAAGGTGGTGATATTCATTGGGGACCATCTAAATACTAATTTGTAAGATCCCTGAAAATTTCATTGAAATCGGATGGAAATTGTAGCATTTATGGCCGTTACAAGGAAATTCACGTTTGCGCATGCGCAGTGGCTACTATCAGTCCGAAGGTGATGATTTTTATTGGGGACTATCTAAATACTAATCTGTAACATTCCTGAAAATTTCATTGAAATCGAATGGAAAATGTAGAAGTTATGGCCGTTACAAGGAAATTCACGTTTGCGCATGCGCAGTGGCTACTATCAGTCCGAAGGTGGTGATTTTCATAGGGGACCAACTGCAACTGAATTCGCATATTCCCTGAAAATTTCATCGAAATCGGATGAGAAATGTAGAAGTTATGGCTGTTACAAGGAATCCATGTTTGCACATGCGCAGTCACTTTTATCAGTCCGGGGATGATTATTTTCTTAGGGGACCGTCTACACACGAACCCGCACAATCCCTGAAAATTTCATAGAAATCGGACAATAACTTTGTATAGTTACTTATGCCCGTCATAAGGATTTCATGACAGACACACAGACAGACAGACACGGAACCAAAATTGTTCAGAAAGGTCTAAAACCTAAAACGCGAGTGAAAATTTTAATTTTGGAGAACTTTTTTTTCATCCTTGAAAAGTGAAAACAATCCGCTACCTTGGTAGACTCGGAAGCAATAAGAATGGAAAAATGTTATACAGTTTTTGACAATATACACTAAAAAATGTTTAATTTGACCTCAGAAATCGATTCAGTACCTAACTAATTTCTCATATAAGAATAACTTTTAGTTGTGGTAAAAGGAGGAAAAATAATCCCGTGAAAGAGTTATTGACATTTTCATGTCTTTGCTTTGGCACATGAACTGAAAAATCGTCACGAAAACTAAGCAAATCTTGCTCAGGCGAACAATAAATAAAATAGACTCACTGTGTTGCGTAGAGAACAATCAACAAACTTACATTTTGCTTTGGCACATGAACTGAAAAATCGTCACGAAAACTTTGATGCTTGGGTTGAACTAACAACCTTACTTCACTACCTTGTTGTGTAGTGGTTGACATGAAAATGTCTCAATGTGTTGCAGACTCATATGCAAGCATTTCTAATCTCATAATTATGTATAGTACCTATATTTTGATGAAATTTTCACCACGAAACCTATTAGGTCGTTTTCCCGAAAGTTGGGTGAAGCCAAGATACGACTTTCTGCAGTACACGGCAGTATTCGGGTAGGTAACAGTAAGAAGGTTCCTAAAGTCACCACTAAATGCGGAGTTTTCAGAGGCAAAAAGTCGTATCATGCCGAATCAGAATGCAAGAAGTCGTATCGTCGAAATGCTAAGGCCGATTCTCGTAACTGTGTCAAGATACGAGTTTTCTTCTTCTGATTCGCTCTGATACGACTAGTTGCTCAGCATAATCAAGTTAACCTGCCTTAACGCAAAAATCGGGAGGCTTGTTTGAGGCATTTCTAGTCGAGATACGACTCTGAAACTTCGAAAATCGATAGAAATCGACCCCCTAAACCCCCGGGTAACAATAACTCAATTTGGTCAAATTTTCACGTTACGACTTTCTGGCTTAGCACGGCAGTATTGTGACATAATTATTTTGATTCAATGAAAAAAAAAATACAATAAAAATTATAATAATTTTGCTCGAGTGTTTTCGTGTCAATAGAGCTTTAAAGTTGCTATTAAAAGTTAAAATGAGTGACCTTCCCACCCATACCTAGTGGCAACCGAATTAATTTCATTCAAGTACGTGTGTTTTATGTGTAGAAACTGCGTTTTGAACATTATTCAGTAGAGGGTTAGACAAAAATATTGCTTCTTGCTCTCTTCAATTTCCTGGATAACTGTAAAATCTAATTCACAGTGAGTGCTAAAAGTAGGTATCTGGCATTTCAATTGATCAAGTACTGTTTTATCTTAATTAAGCGATATGATTTTCACAAAAAACCATTGGTAACCGTTGGTAAGGGTTTTAGAGAACTGATGGAATCACCAACATAGCCAAACAAACACTATGCAGCTCCCAGTGTGAAGTCAACCGGGCGTCACATCTGTTTTTATTGATTATCTCAAAACTACGAATTTCGAGTTAGCCACTTATAGCATTGAACCCACGATGTAGTTGTTACCATCTGACGCCGTCTGCGCCAGATCGCATTGCGTCTTCCCACTTCGTCTCCAACCGTCTTACGACTTGCTTGGTTGCTCTCATATTGCTTTTTCATTTTACTTTTACATTTGCATCATATTCGAGTCATTCAATATTTTTATTGAATAAATTAGGTACTTATCAATCTTAAAGACACTGTTTCGTCTAAATCATTTTCGAATCCCCAAATCCAGATCTTCGTTCAACGGTGAGTTCGTTTCATAATAACTATGCATGGTATTTGGTATCTTTCGTTTGCCCACAAGTTGTTTGGTGACCTCAAATTATTTAGACTCGCTTGTTGAAGCTTTCAGCCGATATCAATTTATCTTTTTGGGCAATACGTTACACAATATTCAAAGAACAGAAATGTGGAATTTTCTGCAAAATGGGTGGGAAAAAAAGAGTGATTTTTCACAAAATGGGGGAAAATATGCGCTGATTTCACGCTTCCCTTGTCAGAAAGTATTATTACCAAGTGTTAGTAACAATAAATGAGTTTCTACAGCCGAGCCCTCGACAAACCCACATTCTATTCAAATGGTTGAGCAAACAATACACAAATGCTGAAGGCTCCGCGAAACACAATTTATAGTCGTTGGAAGCAAGTTGTTCCGCGGCGGGGGCGATCAGTACCCACGGGTGTGGCAGATCGCGGCTGAGTAAGCATTTATCAAGGGGTAAGTAGGCCGGCGTGTCGCAACACTCAGCCCCGGCTCCGCGACTCGAGAGCTCGCCTTGTGCGCGGCGTTGTCCGTCCAACTGTTCAAGTCCCTCCCTACTGAAAGATCTCTCGTCACCAGTTCTGTTGACGGGTTGTCGTGACTACACTCGTCAAAGTTACGTGATTTATTTTGACCTAAACTGCTATTTTGAATTTATGTAGAGTAATGAGGTAAAATTTCCCGCGCGAGATATCGATACCTTAAAGCACAAAGGCGCTTTGTCCAAAAACGGAGTTTTCAGAAAAACGCAAAAGACGTTTTGTACCAGTGCACAATTCCTAAAATAATGGCTTACTACACTAAACTCTTCAATTCTTCAACAAATTTTCAAGCTATAATCGTCGATAAGGCCAATAACAGTTTTGTTAAATTTTAGTTTTTCTGAAATTAAAAAAAAATTAAAAATTTAGAAGATGACTTAGCGTCTTTGAGCTATAAGGTATCGATATTGTATTTAAACAATTTCGATGTCAAAACCTTGAATCAAATCCTGGTCTTGCAGACTTACAATTGTGATAGTTACACTTTTGTTGGCTGAAAAAAAGTCAAACTTTTTTTCACTGACCCTAAGTTAAAAACCCTATTCAAGTCAATACTTGAAATGTTTTTATGATCAGTTCTAATTTTTTTATTGTTAAAAATGAACATTGTTTTCAAGAGAGACATTCATTATTTTTGTGATCAATCTGCGATAAGTAAAAACGTTTTCCTTGTCAATCTAAGTGATACTATTGAGAAATGTCAAATTTTCTAAAATACAAATCATATTTTGTTTACTTGATTCATTTTCCTCAGCCCTGGTGAAATGCCCTGAAAAAATGGCGCTAGGTAAAATTTGTTGGAGGAATGCCTTTTTTAAGATGCTGGAGAATCTATTGTGGGGAGAGGCACAGATCGTTAAGGGGGTCTTCGCCTGAAGGAGCAACATTGCCTCCCCCATAGTCTAACATTGCCTTCTCATAGCTCTGGCCAGTTTTCATTAACAGTTTTCCCATTTTCCTCAGGAAAGAATCATTTAATTTTCATGTTTCTTGTGGCATTTTTCGTATTTTTATAATCTTCACACTTGTGCACTTGTTTAATTCCGAAAATAAAAAATAAGTAAAAAGTTGTATCTAAATTTGAAATATTCAAGGATGTTTAAAATTCATAAGTGCATGGAACTGAAAAACCAAAAGATTGCTGCTGGAATCATCAAAATCGACCAACAATTGCTAGAAGAAAGTGAGAAACCCGCTAATTCGCTGTCTGAGACCCCCTTAGTGGATGCGTTCAAAAGTTAAAAAAATTGTGTGTACCATAGTCACTCCGAATCTAGGGGTGAGATTGGTACACAATTATTTGAATAATTCCTGCAATTTTAACCTCCTCCCCCCTCTTAAAAAGATTTTTTTAAAGCTCGGACTCGGTACTCGTGATAGGTAATAGGATCAAAGCATTGAATATTAATGAAAACTTTGACAATGTCAGAAATACCTTAAAATCATTTTACTGTCCTTTATGAAATAAAAATAAAAATACTAATACCTAATTAGTATTTGTATCATTCGTATTGATTGCAAAATTGAATATGCGAACTCTATAAAAAATATTTTTACTGATTTTTGGGTATTTTTTTAATTATTAAAAATTTATTAAATTTTTCCCAAATTTATAAAAAATTATTAGTTTTTTTAATTATTAAAAAATAGCCAAAAATCAGTGAAAATATTTCTTATTGAGTTCGCTTATTCAATTTTGCTTCACGAATGGGTCCGTTTTTGATACGAATGATACAATAATTGGGCGTCTAATAAGTACTTAGGGGAAGTCGACTGAAACGGTTTTAATTTGCACCTTACGAGCAGTCGTAGACTACACCCTCAGCCCGTAAGAAAAAAAGTCATTATCCAATACAACTCCAACAGCTGCGGAGCCCCGCCTGGATGCCTGGCTAATGGTATCGCTAGGTCAGTGAGGCATTCACCTTGATGGTTTCGTCAGAGGCTGCTACAGGTCGAAGCACAGTTGTCGCCCGGGAACTCGTTCTGCGGCCTGACCAAGGACGAAGCGAAGGGTTGATCCTGCGAAGCCGCAATGTCAAGAACACTGACCCACCCTCGGGTCCGGGCCAGTTCCGATTTTTAACCGCCGTATTCGAGTCCGGTTACGCGAGCTTTGCAGTAGGAAAGTACACGAGGGTTCGGCCATTAGGACACAGAAAAACCATTTTCTGAAACGCACAAATGAAGTCAAGTCATCCGTTTCGGTTTCGAACAAGAAAAAATTATTTCGTCCTCCCTTCAAAATTTGATATTTAATGTTTCATGATAGATAGGTACAATACAAATCGCTGAAAATTATTACACGATGGTTTATTATTTTACTGTATAGTGTGAGGTCCGATTCAAGGCGGTCTCACATGTTTTTAACAAAATAACCCTGGAAGATGGAGGATAGAAAGCTTCAAGGGACTGGAGCGGGTAGAGGCGGCAGCAGGACTCGCGAGAACTTCATAATAAGAAACCATCATCTTCACCTCAAGAGTTATCTTCACCTCGGCTCCCTCGACTCGTCGAAAAATAACTTAGGTCCGTCACTCAATTGAAATTAATTAACAATAATTTAATGGATAATATGAATGAATACTTAAAAAAATAAAATTTGACTCCAATTTCAATCAGAATGGAACCTACTCTTTGAATATCAAAAGAAAACGCTGCTAATTATTACACGATAGTTTATTATTTTTTTAACAAACCAAGAAGAAGAGAATCTATGAACTTTGCTGCTGATAGGACCACCACTATACCTCCCCGTTCCAGTCCTAAACATAACAATTTAAGACCATGAAATGGTCAATCAGCCATCTGATTGGCCAGGTCTCCTCTTTCAGGGCATCGACGCCACGTATCCTGGAAGATGGAAGATAGAAAACGTCAAGGGACTGAAGCGGGACTCGCGAGAACTTCATAATAAGAAACCATCATTTTCACCTCAAGAGTTATAGCAGCCTCGGCTCCCTCGACTCGTCGAAAAATAACTTAGGTCCGTCACTCAATTGAAATTAATTAATCATAATTTAATGGGTAATATGAATAAATGCTTTGAAAAATAAAATTTGACACCAATTTCAATCAGAATAGAACCTACTCTTTGAATATCAAAAGGGAAAATAACGCCTTAAAATATGAATAAACATTTAAAAAAAATAAAATTTGGCTTCAATTTCAATCATTATCCTTGAATATGAAAAGGGAATAACGCCTTAAAAAAAGATTACCCGTCTGCTTAGAACTCGGCTTTTCCGTTATTACAACCTACTAGCTATAACATCGCTGTCCGATTGCCTTCCTTACGTTGATCGTACAGTTTTTGTGTTGTACATTAACCCTAGAATTGAAACGTGTTGCAATTTACCTACACTTATTGGAAACGTGAAGTAAATTTTACTCCTCACGCATTTGAAGCTGCTAGGTATGGAAGGGGTGATCTCACCGGCCGTCTATGCTTTCTCAAAGATGTCCTCTTCAGTTTGGTGCCAACAAAACTGAAGCTCTACTCATAATAATATTGGAATTACCTACCCCTTTCCTTTAAGGTAGGTAGGTAGGGTGACGTAAAATTTTCTTCTCATTTCCAATGGACCCCCGTCAGGATAAAATAATTTTTACATATATTTTACCTAAACCTCCACTCCCAAGGTGTAATGATTACTTCATATTTCCATTGCAAGCTCTCCACAAAAGTAAATTTCCACTCAATGCTATTCATTTTCAACCAATCCTATGTAGCCATATAACAATAGTAAGCCTATCGTATCATATAACAAATAAAAATATAGTTAAAACTCCCAATTTATGAAAGTACTGTTATTTATGAGTAAATGAAGATAAATGAGTAAAAACACTCAAGTATAAAGTAAGTATAACACTCAATGACGATTTAATGGAAAGAAGAAGTAAAATTTACTCCTCTGGAGGGCTTGCGATGGGAACATGGAAATTCACAACTCCTTGAAAGAGAAGATTTTATGGAAACAAGAAGTGAAGAGAAGTGATATAAGTCTCCCAAGTAGGTCTCCCATGGCTTCCTCGCATTCATAACCCGATTTTATACATGATCTGATGCATATTAGCTACCAACTACTTGCCAACCCACACAATCCTTGAAACTTTTATCGCAATACGACTTAAAAACTTGAAACGATTTATCGAAATAAGTTTTGTCCGTTACAAGGATTGTATGACAAACACATAGACTGACAGATCTCCGCCGTACGCGGCACTTTTCTTAGTTTCCATGGACAGATTTTGATGAAATTTTGGTATATGGGCTCCATTCGGGGTCTAGTTGTGCCCCGAAGCTTTAGGTTGTTGTCTGTCACTTCAAAGGGTTGAAAAATAAGGGTTTGAAATTTTGAAAAAGCCCCAGCTCAAAAACTTTTGATATAAAGGTTTTTTTTCATCAATTTAAGATGGTATTGAATTTTTAGAATTTCTAGAGACTGTTCGCAATCTACAAGAACTCAAGGTTTAGACTTACGATAAGTCAGGAACACGAGTGTGAATCGCAAAAGTGGCCTAATCTCCGTTCAAATTTATCTGACCAAAATGCGATCGCTATAAGTACGTAGTAGGAAGGTGGTGGCACGAGTGATCTACGAGTATATAGATCACTCGTGCCACCACCTTCCTACTACGTACTCATATCATAAACCTTCCTACTACGTACTCATATCATAAACCTTTGTGTAATAATTTGCAGCGTTTTAATGCTTGCTGCCGAATGTCAAATCTCTTCGAGGTTGTTACCAAACTGAAGAGGACATCTGTGGAGGTCGCCACTTTCATGTCACGTCTCCCCAGCAGTTTCAAAGTCGCGAGGAGTGAAATTTATTTCAAATTTCCATTCTAGGGTTAAGGAGGTTAAATATTTCCAGAGCTCTGATCATCGCAATCATTTAACCGACAGACTCTCTGAGTCCACATCATTCTTTATGGGGGAATTGCACTGACCACCCAACTTGGCAGACATTTGTCTGCCTCAATAAGAATATTGCCATATTATAAAAAATATCTGTCACATAATTTTTCCTTTTCTCATATTCGGAGTGTCATGGTGATTGACAAAGACCCATGAATAACCGCGTGAACTCGTCAAGTTGGCTCCATTTGTTGCGAGCGTCGCCTCCCGTTATGGTGGGTTGATCGACGCCCTCAGCTGCCACTTTAAGGAACGCTATTCGGCTCAAATATTGCCGCAAGTTCGTCAATTCATCACAAACAAGTATTCGAAGATGTAAGAGTAAAGTCTGCCTTGTGGGGTGGGTCTTCACGAATATAACAAGGACACCATAGAATCTGTTGTTTCAAAAATGACTTAGTTGATCAAAGCACTACAAATCTACCTAAATTTTTTGATATGAAACATGGAATTTGTAGTATCACCATATCGATACCCTCTTTCTAAAACCACGTATCAAAAAATTTCCAAATTTTCAGGAGAGGAAAAAATGTTTAGTTCTTAGTTAAAGTTGTCTTTCTGATTTTTAAAAATGTGTATTATGCCTTGACAACCTTCTCCAATAAGGGGAGTAGAGAAAAAATTTCTTAAATGGATTTATGGTCACGAAAACTCTCATACGTGTGTTTCGAAACCAAAACTGATTCTGATACGTGGTATTATCAGCACGAAAATGAGGCAATTAGTAGACAATTTGAGACTGTTGCTAAAAATTCAAAGGAAAAATTATGTTAATTTTCAAAATCTCTTATTATTGCAGTATTATTTTTATATTTACAAAGGAAAATATAATGTCCCGTTCTTAATGAGATAAAAGCTGAAAAATTAAAATCAAACTTAAAGGGTCTTGTCCTACATTTTTTACTGTTTTTCATTCGTATTTATTTTTCCCTCTCTCTTGTTCTTCTTCTTTTCTTCCCTCTGGAGGCAGGTGCGGCAAGTTATCGTAGAAGGTATGGTACTCTTGGGGGATAACACTCTTCAACTCTTGTAGGTGTTTCCATTTTGAAAATGGCACGGAAAGGCAGTTGTCTTACATTCTCGGAGGTTCGTAGTTGATTTTCAGACTGGAAAGTCTTCTCGGTAAATACTGGTAATCGTCGTCGAAATCGGTTTTGAAGGAGATTTGAGCACCACTGTAGCGAAGCGCAACGATATCCGTGACGACAAGATCGCCAGATTTTTTGCCGGGGCGGATCGAATCATAAAATTGCAATTCTTTCGCAGTATCAATTTGAAGAAATTGTATGTTAGGTACTTCAAGTCGTAAGGGAAGGGCTGCTTTCTAGCACTGCGAGTTACTGTCGGAAATTGATGATACGAGTTATTCGAACGCCAATTGATCTTAATTCTGATACGAGCTATTGGATCTCTTGACATTGAGGTTTGACACGAGGTATTAGACGAAGTAAACAAACAAAACTGATACAGGTTATTGGAAAATTGGCTATTTCTCCCATTTGCGATTCTCCTATCACCTTGGCGATAGCGCCATTCGATCCGGCGTTGAAAAATACTGCAGGATCCATCAAAAACTAAATTTGGTCAAAATGGGGAATTTGCCTCACATTTTTTTTTCTTTTTCGAATGAGGGTTTATTTTTATGGAATAAAACCATAGTGAGCTGCTCGAAAACGCATCCAAAAAATTTAGAGAATTTAAGGAAGATGGAAATTTTAAATGTGGTGGCAATGTGTAAGAGGCAGCCATGTTTGAAACGTGACGGATATTCTACCAATCTGACTGGCAGGAAGAAACCAGACACAAAAGTGACCAAAAGAAACAACATTACTCACTTTTTTACAATACGAATCTACCTACTAGTTTATCAAGCGTTATTAGTCTTCTTTTTCTCTTATTTAGTTTCAAGATTTGAATCACATTATTCGAGTAGCCATTTCACTGGATCGTTTCGTGTGGCGGTGCTAGAACTCTGTCTGTTGTCGGAGTTGTTTTCGAGTCGTTTTTTTTTTTTTTTGTCGTATGACGTCAACAATATTTCTCGATTTTCGCGGTGTTTTGTAACAAAGGTTCACTTGTTTAGTCATTTTCTCCTACGGTAATTTTTTCCCCTTGGTTATTCCTAGTGTTAAACGTTATTATAGGTCCCTATTATAGGATTTGACTTGAAATTCCAGAATCTAAAATTGAGGCAAATTCCCCATTGATGATACGTGGTATTAGAATGAGGGTATCGATATGTTTCCCAGGTGTTGTGTTTGGTGGTCGCTGTTAGAAACGCCGGACGCCAGGAGGCTTCTAATTCATTCTAATTTTGTCATTCTTATTTCTAATTTCTAATTTCATTCATATCTAATGTCATTCATTCTAATTTTTCCGATGTGAAATTATTTTCTGGTAAATAAATCTTTTCACTGTTTTGCATTTACATTGTACTTATTTCACAGAATTATTTCCTCTTGTTGTATCCTTATTTCACGGAGCTGCAAGTAAAACCGTTCGCAAATACATCCGGTCTCTATGGCCAGTTTTGGACTTTTTCCTGTGCAAGGTCGCCATTTCGAGTTTCATTGGTCTCATCTCACTCGAATTGAACCAGGTGAGGTATTTGAAGAGAAACTGGTTCTTTTTAACGGAAAATTAAGACAGGAATTCTAGTTGACAGAGCGTAGTTCGCGCCTCAGTATTATGAAAGGCGTTTTACTCGTTTGGGTTACTTTCGTTTTCCGTATCGTATTTCCGCTCCTAGAACCGGTATTTCCTGCAACTTGCAACTAATGGTGTAACTTGGGCGGAATTCCAAAATCGTGTGAAGAGTTACATACTCACTAGCCTACTTAGAGAATAAGATCCTGAAGACAACCGTTCTAATCAGACTAAATTTATTAGATCCTTTGCCGAAGGATTCCTATTATGTAGATTGTGAATAGCTCAGGTGAAGTAACTGTACAGGTTGCGCACTCTTAATGTGTTAAACCTTCGAGGGATCGATTCTATTACTAATTTCCAACAAAAAGTTTCTCTATTCAATTTTATTAACTCCATGTTTCCGTGTCTAAAGAATATTTATGCTATAATAATTTTAAGGATTTGTTTTTTCAACTTTTTCATCTTTTTACATCACTAAAATTACCGTAACTACCTTAATTTACCGCGTAAATTTAAAATCAAGGGTACCGTTGGAAAGACCGTTAAATTTCCCATCTTTATTATTTGAAACAAAAATATTTTAAGGAAATCGGATGCGAGAAATTGAAGAGAAATTCCCATCCTCGCTTTACGTTTTAAGCCTTGAAAAATCTTTGGTTCCGTGTCTTTCTGTAATGAAATCTTTGTAACGGACGTAACTATCCGAAGTTATTGTCCGTTTTCGTTGCCGTTTTCAGTGATTGTGCGGATAGGAGTGTAGATGGTCCCCCATGAAAATCACTGCACAAAATGATCAAAGGATCAATAGTAGCCAATGCGCAAGCGAGAACGTAAAAAAAAACATATAACCATACCATTTCTTAACCATAAATATACAATTTCTATCCGATTTTGTTGAAATAGGTACTCAGGGATTGTGTGGGTTAGCGTGTTGACGGTCCCCTATGAAAATCATCGCTCCCGGATCAATGCCGCTGCGCAAGCACAAACGTAAAAACCTTATGGATGCCATAACTTCTGAATTTGTCACCCTATTTTGATGACATTTTAAGGGATTGCCGTGTAGAAGGTTCACTATGGGGGGGGGGGGGGCTGTGAGAGGCATCGTATCATCCATACAACCACGTTAAGGATACGAATAAGCTCTTCGCCCCACTCACTTGGCAGAATCTACCTAATACCTTTTAAGCATTCAACGGGAAGACTGAAACTTTCTATTATGTATACCTATTTTAAGTAAATACCTTCCATTTTTGTTTTCCATACCTAATTTTCATTCTTACTAAAATGACGTACCTACCAATGTAATTCGTCTGTGATTTTAATCAAATTTGCGTTACCATTAAATCGCCTTGCTACTTGCTTACCTCGACCCTGAATTTTCTCGAAGTACCTATTATAGGTATAATCTATTATAGATATAATGATCTATAATAGATAATCATGGCATAACTGGAGGAAATATTAAGTTATCATAGCACAACTAAGCTATTTTCTTTAGAAAACCTCAGTCGGGAAAACTGCAGTACTGAATCTATTAAGGTAGCAAAATCGGTGCCGAAACAAAAAAGAAAGTCAACATAAGCGTCATTCTAAGGAAATGATAATGTTTTTTCGCTCTCCTGGAAACTGAGAAGAATTTAGTTATGCCATGATGGTTCTTAAGCGACGAGATGTGTTTTGTTCGTCATTTGGGAGATGGGAAATGACGTTCTTTCCAAAGGTGTCCTTATTTTAACATTTTCACGGTAAATTAAGGTAGTTTTGGTAATTTTAGTCAGATAAAGTCGACAACACCAAAAAAAAAAAAAAAAAATTCAAAATTAAAATATTTATCTAAGAAATCAGTAATCAGGGTTAGAAAACTGTAAGAGGATTTTTTTTGTTAGAAATTAGTTGTAAAATCGATCCTCTGAAAGTTGGAGTTGATTAAGAATGTTCTCCCTGTATACAGGGACTAAGTAGCCAGAGAGGCGAGATATTGAAATACTCAAGGCGAAAAGAATAAATTACTCCTAAACTTCATGTTTTTAGTGTTCTGAATAAATAAACATATTTAGCTGAAGCTCCTTTAGAGCATTTCATTATTTTTAGTGCAGTTTCATAGCCAATCATTGGTTTTAGAAAATTTCTAAAATTTTTTAATAGTTAGAAGTGAAACGGTGGAGCAACGAAAATTTCTAAAACTATTTAATAGTTAGAAGTGAAACGGTGGAGCAACGAAGCACCTGTAGCGTTAGGGATGAAACTGAATCCATGGAGTGCATGAAAGAAATTATGATAGGAATGATTTACGGCGAGTGGTGTCGGAGCTAAAAGGAGTGGCACCCAACATCATCCGGGTGGTGGCTTGTGGTTTGAGAATAGAGCCACGGAGTTACTCGAGTTGGGCATCTCAGCAGGTGTACTCCGTGGTCCTGCTCGGATCATACCTGAACTGGTGATCGTGTTATAGGGGCCCTCCCCTTCAGCCCTCTCCTTCTTCCCACGTTCCTCATCATCCCTTGTCCCTAGGGCCGGCTTCGGGTGAGTCCTGGGCGTCCTCCCCAATTATTTAGTTTATTCATTCATTATTATGGTGTACCCTCTTCAAATTAATGAAAAATACAAAATGAAAGGAGGACACGAGCGAAGGCGTTTTTGATGAGTTGATTTTGGAGAGATGTCACCGTTCGTGGACTCTTGGACTTGGTTCCTCATTACTGCTCCTTCTGGAACGACCCATCCCTTATAAATATTCAGTATTTGTAGGTGTATTTTACAATACCACACAACTAATCACGCTAGGACCATTCTACCATATTCACTTATAAATTACGATGATTTCCGTGTTGATTACATGCATTACAAAAGTACTCTCAAAAACACGAGTAGAGAATTGAGTTCCTAAAATATACAGTCCGTTTTAGCATGTAATCAAACGTGCGTGATTCGGGCGGAAGGAGGGTTTTTGAGGTGTCCTGAGGATGGCTTAGGACCAAGGACGTCCCCCGAGAAGAACTTTTATCCTCATCGATACCCTGCAGTCAAAAATCGACCTTCGTTTCTTGCAAAAGTTATAATAAGCCTCATTCTAATACATAGATTTGAGAGATAATTGGATTTAATAATATTTTCGAGGTTTCTGAAGATGACAACTCTAGAAGCTTCCAGTTTAAGAAATATTGTAAACAAAGAAGAAATAATTACAATGACCTCGTATAAGTGTATACGTCTGTAGGTTAAGTACTATTTAAATATCAGTCTACGAGATTGTAGTAGCACGACACAAACGTACTTCCAGTACCTATACAGATTTTGTTGATTTTATTAACTTTTACTCGGGTATCTACAATAAATAAAATTGACGAATAATCACATACCTGTAACTCTCGGATTTCATGAATAACTTAAAATTGCCTGTATGTCAATAAGAACCAATTTGATATTTTCGTAACCTGTGGAATCGACCAAGAAAAATATTTTTGTAAGCCCCCCCCCCTCCCCACCAAAAATCTGTTGGTTTAAGTTTCAAGGTACGTGGAATCCAGAAATCGAATAAGAATTAGGCCGTCCGTCCGCCATACACGGCACTTTCCTCAGTTATCTATTAAGGTCTATTTGTGCCCCGGAGCTTTTGGTTGATGTCAATCACTTCTAAGGGGTGACATTTAAGGGCTGAAATGTTCAAAACGCCCTAGCCATAAAACACTGGAAATGATGGTATTGTTTTTTCTTCAATTTAAAATAGTATTGCATTTTTAGAGTCGAATGAGACCACCCAGAGCTCTGCCTACAGAGCTTGGTCCTAACCAACCGTTCGAAAGGAAATTTTTGAATTTTTCCCCCCTTTAAGGTCCCGAGATCACCAACTGCACCTCCCTCCTCCCTCAACGAGAAAAACCACTCGATCTACATTTTAAAGAAGAGAAAATAATAAGGTGTGCGCCTAGGTAGGAACAACTGTTTATTGTTATTTTTAATTTAAGGTAGACCTCATTCTGAGAATTTTGGTACCAACCAAAAATTTGAATTTTTAAAGTTTCGACCGTTTATGACGTCACAGTGGGCAGGGGGGTTCCGCCAGGCGAGAGGGGCGCGTGACGTCATAAACGGTTGAAACTTTGAAAAATCGTAGAAACAGATCTACTCACGCTAGAAGGTGGCGGTTGGTGCCAAAATTCTCAGGATGTAGTCTATTTTCGAATAAAAATCTAAAAAAAGGCGCACCCCCCATTTTGTCCGACTAGAACGGTTATTCATTCCACTGTGTAGTTATTCACATGTTTCTCTATCTAACTGCTAGTTTCCCATTGGTTACGAATTACCGATTAATTTTTGGGGCAATAAAAAAGGCAGAGGTGGCTGTCAGCGACCCTGGAGGATGGGATGGCATTTCCAAGTGGGCTACAGCTCAAGTCTCGAGGGACGTTGGTGGATGAGGAGGGAAGGCGTGGTCCGGGCGACCTTGCTCCGCTACTCCCCCCTGTCTAGGTCACCAGAGGAAAGTGGCCCTTTATTGTGTCAAATCGGCCGAGCCTCCTCGGAAAGAAAAAAATCCCTTTTGTGATGGATTTCAGTAGCATTCCAAGTTTCACTCTCGTCGCACTCAGTAAAGGCACCAGTTATTGTCAGGTGCAAATATGGAATCTTCACTTCGTATATCCATAAATTAAATAAAAAAAAAATGCAAATAGAAGATAGAAGAAAATTCTGACCACTTGCTGAAGGCATTACTCTGCTGTCCATTTTGGCTAATAATGTAAGTTTTGTTTCTTTTGGTTTATTATTTACAATAATGAACCTTTGGAATCGACCAAGAAAAAGGAATTTTAACTCCCCTCAAAATTTGTTGGTAAGTAGAATCTATAAATCGAATAAAAATTTTGCCGTCCGTCCGCCGTACCTAAATGTACGTAATGTATGTCTGTATTGTTATCATAGACAGATTTAGATGAAATTTGGTATATTTGGGCTCCATTTGAGGTCTAGTTGTGCCTAGACCGTTTTGGTTGATGTAGGTCACTTCTAAGGGTTGAAAAATAAGGGTCGAAAAACAAGGGTTAAAATGTTTAATTCGCCCTAGCTCAAAAAATTTTGATTTAAGGTATGGTAGGTAATTTAAAATATCAGTGAATTTTAGAATCGAATTTGACCACCCGTTCGCTCCCTATGAGAACTCGAGGGTTGGACTTACGATAAATCAGAAACACGGGTGTGAATTTGGAAAGAGGCCTAATCTCCGTTCAAGTTTTAGCTGACCGAAATGCGATCGATGTTTTTCTGAACTAACCAACAATTTACGTGTAGGTAGGTATTGACTCTCAGGGTCCAGGATGACGCGGAGAGTATTTTTTGAGGTAATCGAAGTTAAAAAACGTCTGCCAAGTGGGTGAGGCACATAGCTTCCTCGTATCCTTAACCCGATTATATAGATGATCCGATGCGTAGTAGTTAATCTCAAAACACCAATCTCTAAGTACCTTCCACTACCCTCATAAGGGACCATCTACACACTAATCTGGACAATCCTAGAAAATTTCATCAAATTCGGATGAAAATTAAGTGAGTAGATGTATGTGATTGGATCAAAAAAATGCTTAGCCTCGGCTGTGATTCGAACCCTGGACCCCTGGGGGATAGTTCTATGCTCTACCTCTGACCTATTGTGGCCTAGTGATGCCATGAATAGGATTTGAGATTCTCACAGGAGACCATCCATCTATGAATAAATCCCTCTATGAAAAACCATTCTCTATGATTTTCATAGGGGACCATCTAAATACTACTCAGTAACATCCCGGGAAATTTCATTGAAATCGGATGGAAAATGTAGTAGTTATGGCCGTTACAAGGAAATTCACGTTTGCGCATGCGCAGCGGCTACTATCAGTCCGGGGATGATGATCCTCATTGGGGACCATCTACAATCTAATCCGCATAATCCCTGAAAATTTCATCGAAATTGGGTAGAAAATGTAGAAGTTATGGCCGTTACATGGAAATTCACGTTTGCACATGCGCAGTGACTACTATCAGTCCGAAGGTGATGATTTTCATAGGGGACCATCTAATCACTGAATTGTAACATCCCTGAAAATTCCATTGAAATCGGATGGAAAATGTAGAAGTTATGGCCGTTACGAGGAATTCACGTTTGCGCATGCGCAGTGGCTACTATCAGTCCAAAGGTGGTGATTTTCATAGGGGGACATCTACAATCTACCTAATCCGCATAATCCCTGAAAATTTCATCGAAATCGGATGGAAAATATGGAAGTTATGGCCGTTAAAAGGAAATTCACGTTTGCGCATGCGCAGTGGCTACTATCAGTCCGAAGGTGGTGATTTTCATAGGGGACCATCTAATCACTGAATTGTAACATCCCTGAAAATTCCATTGAAATCGGATGGAAAATGTAGAAGTTATGGCCGTTACAAGGAATTCACGTTTGCGCATGCGCAGTGGCTACTATCATTCCGAAGGTGGTGATTTGCATAGGAGACCATTTAAATACTAATCTGTAACATTCCTGAAAATTTTATTGAAATCGGATGGAAAATGTAGAAGTTATGGCCGTTTCAAGGAATTCACGTTTGCGCATGCGCAGTCGCTTCTATCAGTCCGAGGATGATGATGTTCATAGGGGACCGTCTACACACCAACCCGCACAATCCCTGAGAATTTCATTGAAATCGGACAATAACTTCGTATAGTTATGCGCGTTACAAGGAATTCATGACAGACACACAGACACACAGACACTGAACCAAAATTGTTCAGAAAGGTCTAAAACGCAAAACGCGAGTGAAAATTTTGATTTTGGAGAAATTTTTTTTTTCGTCCTTGAAAAGTGAAAACAAAGCTTCCGCTACCTTGGTAGACTCGGAAGCTAAATGGAAACTTTGAAAATTTGCTCATCTCTTTAGAAAAAAAAATTTTAAATCTGGACAAATAGAACTTTTTTAAATAGCTGCTGCATCCGCCTTATGGTGAAGATTTTTTGAAAAAGCGTTCCAATCGACGATAGTGGCGATAACTGGGCCATAAAAGTATATTCATCCAATTATTGTTAACTACCCAAGTTGTGTCATTAAAGCTGTTGTTTGCTCTGATTTTGAAAATTGAAAATCCGAGTGCTCAAGTGTGTTAGATGAGGTAAAAAGCTGCGAATTATTACTCAATGGTTTAATAATTTGTTGCAGCCCGTACCTGGAATACAATTCTTCTTTCCATCCCCTTACTCATTGTAGTAATTTTACCTTATCACTGGAACTACTCATGAATGGGACCAACGTTTTCAACAATGAATCACAGGAAATATAAATGATACTGATTTCCAATACATAATCTAGGTTGCTCGAGCTGGTTTTCATAGTTGATTACCTGCAGTCTACAATTACTTTGTCTCTCCCCAAAATAATTTCGATTATTTGTGAAAGTGGCCCCATCGTAATTAAGCCAACGTCGATAATTACGCGTATCGAAGCTATAAGCTGGCGTAATGAGTCGGCTATTGGGTAATTCGAAGCGTGATAATGATTGTGTATCAGTCCGATTTTTTGGTTCATTAAAGATACAGCCTCGGGCCTTGCGATATTTGGAAGCGATTGCGCGATTTGGCTTGAGTATTAATGCATTTCGCTCCAAATCTCTTGACAGCCTTGACGCCTGTGGGTTCAGATTCAAATCTCCGATTGTTGGCTCACGATTTATTCAAACGCCTTCAGCTTCGTTATGATGAATGGTTGGGAAACTTTCTCTTTAGTTTTTTGTTTAGGTAAAGCTTTGATCCTCTCATATTTTGAGGTTTTCTGGGAGCCCCTTGGAATCCTTGATTGATATTTCGAAAGCCCCACTGCAAAAAAAAAGGAGACGAAAAAAACTGTGACATTTTTAACATATGGACCTGGCTTACAGGTTATTGCATTTCACCACAGAAAAGAAATGAAAAGCCATAGCCCGATTTTGGCGACACTATAATAGATAGATAGATAGATAGATATATGTTTATTTCGCCATTTTGTACACTTTTACAATAATATAAATGCATGAAGGGATGCAATTTGCTCAGATTTCCAACCCGACATTAGGCTTGGCCCGTGTTGTAGGGTAGGATCTTTGCAAAATCGCTCCATATCGGTAAATAAATTGATGTATACTTTACAATTACAGTAATAAGTAAATTAATAAACAATACATGATTGGACAGAATTAAGGACGCATTTTGATAAACTCCTACATATACTAACTTACTTTAATATTCTCTAACTTTAATAATCTCTAAAATTAAATAGTCTCCTATACATATATGCTGTTTAATAGCCTTTCGCATCTAAAGCCCCCTTCTGTAACTAGCCAACTTAACACTTGCTTTTTGTATTTTGGTCTAGTAAACTTCTGGGGACTTTTCATGCTACAAACAATTTCTCGGTGTATCAAATGTAGAATGAAGATCGGGCTGTGCGTTGTCAGAGTCAGTCTAGGTCTAGGGCCAATTACATTCCCTGCGGCGGCATATCTAGTATCGTATTTCGGATCCCTTCGAGAAACTTCAATTATGTTGGGTGTCCTAAAGAATTGCAATAGTAGATTTTTCAGATAAAGTTGTCTAATAGTAAATACCTTAGCAATATCAAATAGATCTACGGAAGGGGTCCTACGCGGTAATGACACCATCATTTTTATGATAATTTTCTGCCGAACATGTAACTTATTTATATGGGTGGAATACGTTCCTCCCCATGCTATTATGCCATACTGCAATACAGATTGCAACATGGTATAATATATAAGTTTTATTGTTTGCTTCGGGAGCGTGTGTCTAACATTGTAGAATATATATATATATTTCCTAATCTTATCATGGATGTAGTCTATATGGGGCTTCCACTTAAGCTCTTCATCCAGTACTAGCCCCAGATACTTATGCCTTGCAACTCTTTCTATCGAATCACATGAGCATATTTGATCTTCTACACAAGAGTGCAGGATGATTTTCAAGTGTTTTTCCTCAATTTGTGACTTATTTCCTCCGTAAACTATCAGTTTGGTCTTGCTAGCATTCAATGTGAGATAATTCTTGTGAAACCATTTCCCTACTTGATTTATAACCTGGTTGGCGTTGCTGAAAACGTTTTCCCAAGTGTCACCTTCACAGAGTACTGCTGTGTCATCAGCGAATAAATATAATTTCGAGTTAGGTAAATCTAAATGTGCTACTTCATTTATATATATAAAAAAATAGTATTGGTCCTAATGTACTTCCTTGAACGACCCCAAAATCATTAATGGATTCCCCACTGGTACAGTCGCCAATTGAGACTATCTGCCTTCTGTCAGTCAAGTAGCTTCTGAACCATTTCAGGGTAGGCCCCATGATTCCAAGTCTCTCCAATTTGTGCATTAGTGATTCCCTAGGAATTGCGTCAAAAGCTTTTGCAATATCAAGCAGTATTAGTACACCTTTCTGGTTGTTGTCCCTTATTTTGTAGAGATCAGTAGTTAGGGAAAATAATGCATCATTTACTCCCATATTTTTGCGGAAACCGAATTGATTGGGGTTTAATAATTTATTTCCTTCAAGGTATGAATACAACTGGTTTTTGACAAATTTTTCTAATATTTTTGATAGTGTGCTCAACATGGAGATGGGTCTGTAATTCCCAAAATCACCCAATTCTCCCCTTTTGAAGAGAGGGATTACTTTAGCTGCTTTGAAGGCTTCGGGAAATGAGGATGTTGAAAGACTAAGATTGTATATGTGAAGGAGAGGTTCTTTAAGAATACTAATATGGTTTTTTATCAGCCCCAACTGGATTCCATCTATTCCGGGAGCTGAATTTCCCTCCATAGATTGTAAGATTTTTTCTAGGTCAGTGTCCGACATGCTATCCAAGACGAGAGCGAAATCTGTTGTTTTTTGAATGGAAGGTTTTGTTTTTTGGTGCATACATGGAAAGTTAGCGAAGAGCTTCTTTCCAACTTGAGAGAAAAACGTATTTAGTGAGCCGCAGGCTTCTTTTTGTGCTTCTTTGTGGGGGATATTTTTGTTTTTCATTATTTCTTTGACTAGTGGGCATTCAATCCTATTCGTTTGATTTGTGCCTTGAATGGCTGATTTCACCGCATCCCATGTTTTTTTCGAGTTTCCTTCAGCTTTCTCTATAATTCCAGCATAGTAGCTCTTTTTGGCAGCTCTGGTTAATTCCTTAATTCTATTCCTATATTGGTTGAATTTTGTTTTCAGCTCTTGGTTAGATGGGTTCCGTACGGAGAGTTTTTTTAGTTTGTCTCTTGTCCTTATTGATTTTATCAGTCCTTTTGTAATCCAAGGGGTTAGTTTGACTTCCCTGGTGGGGATCTTTTTAAGTTCTGTTGCAGCAGAGACTGCAGTATTCAATATTTGTATAAATTGAGTTGCCGTATAGTTTACATTGCTACTATCTAATATAGATGTCCAGTCAATATCGGAGAGTAATAATCCAAGTTTATCTTGGTCTATTTTTTTCACGATCTCGGATCTCTTCCTATTTAAACGATTATTGGTGGGTATGAAAAGAGCCGTTGAAAAATGATCTGTAATCGAGCTCTTAATTATTGCTGGTGCCAGATCAAGTAATTTGGAGTTTGCAAATATATGGTCTATTGCTGTTTTTGAGGATCATCAGGATCATCAGGATAATGTGCGCAAGAGCACAATCTATCGGAAAGGCTCAAATCCTTATTTTTGGAAAAATTGTAACTTACAGGGTTTTGCAGTGGGGCTGTCGATTTGAGATAGTCGATACTGAAAACCGTGATAGGCAGGAGATCGGGTTTTAAACTGAAGGATCCATAAAATTGAAAACTAATGATTGATTTAAACGTTTCGTAGAAAAACTTGAATAAAACAGATGGAATTATTGTAGAATCACTACGTAGGGACTGGCACTTGGGTGCAGTCAGGCTGTTATTGGTGGTCAGCTTGTCCACAATATCAACATCCCTCCATGCAGCTTCAATATTTTGGGCTCCACTAAGCCATCCTGAACAGATGTAGGAACTGCTGCTGCCAGTACACTTCGCTAGTCCTCTTCATTTCAGTGTCTGCATCCAAATCCACTAGTGACTCTCCTGACTTCTGAGTACTAGCCTCATAGTTTGCTTGCCGTTTATGACTCAAATTTTGTTGCCCGCTTCGTGAGTGTCGCTGTCATAGAGTGAGTTCGTTAGGTGGGAGATAACGAATAGGGACTCAATACTGATTGTCTGAGATAGTTCATCCAATCTGGTTGTGCATCACCTTCACCATCACAACATCAACCGGTATGACGAATTCTTCTCAGTTTATTTTCCCTTCATAAGGCGACCTCCATAATCAATCAAAATAATGCTATGTGCGTTGCACGCATTGCATTAGTTCTGCCCTGAATACATGGTAAAATGGGGTATGCGCATGGGTCAGAAAAACTGTTAATTGTTATTTTTAATCTAAACTAGACCTCATTCTGAGAATTTTGACACCAACCGCGACCTTCTACTGTGAGAAGACCTTTTTCTATGATTTTTCAAAGTTTCGAATGTTTATGACTTCACAGTAGGCTGGAGGATCTTGCCCAGGCGGGAGGGGCGCGTGACGTCATAAACATTCTAAACTTTGAAAAATCATAGAAAAAAATCTACTCATCCAAAAAGAGAACGGCTGGTGTCAAAATTCTCAGGATGAGGTCTAGTTTACGAAATAAATGAGGTCTCGTAGACTAAAATTTTTTAAAAAATCAGGCGCACCCCCATTGTGGATGATTTCTGGTTGTGCATTACCAACATTTTCTGGAGCATAATTCATTTGAGTAATTTCTTATAACTTCAATTGGTAAGACATCGCCAGCTTGAAGTCTTGTTGAGACAGTGTGAGCTGGGAGTGGTCCCTCTTTCCTTCGGTAAACGAAGAGCGGCCCCAATATTGTAGGGTTGAAAAAACAGGTTTATTACATAGAATGAATGTTTCGGTTCGAACATGAGATATTCGGAGGAAAAATACCCTTCCGTGCAGAATGAATGGATGAGAATTTCGAAGAAATGTTTGTAACCTACTTCAAAATTTCTTCTTGTATTTTCAGACTATCAGCGGCGCGGTGGCGTTCTACAATACGAAGAGGCCATAAAAAAAGTTCACCCGAGTTTTTGAATCCGTGCAAAAATCCCAAGAAAAGGTATTTGAATTTGTTTATCCCTCTTAAAAAAGTGTGTTCACCAAAATCCGAATTTCTACTCGCATATTGCGTCGGGGATGTCACGACTCCATAACAGCTGCACAAGTGCTCCAGGAATGCTCTTCCATGGCGAGACCGAGGTGTTCCCACAGTTTGCCCTCACATATTTCAAGGTTATACGGCGGTGACTATGTTCGTCGTAAAACGCTGCAAATTATTACACAATGGTTTATTATTTTTCTATATTGATCACTCGTCTGCAAAGCCACCAACCATCCAACACGAAGAAAAACATTAATCGCATTTCGGTCAACTAAAATTTGAACGGAGATTAGGCCTCTTTTGCTATTCACACTCGTGTTTCTGATTTATCGTACGTCCAACCCTTAAATTCTCGTAGGGAGCGAACGGTTTGTCCTACAGGGCTCCACGTGGTCTCAAAAAATTTTAAAAATTCTATAGAATCTTAAATTGAAGGAACAACAATACCTTTATATCGAACTTTTTTGAGTAGGGCGTTTTCAAAATTTCAAAATTTATTTTTGAACCCTTAGAAGTGACTTACATCAAACAAAATCTTTGGGGCACAACTAGACCCCAAATGGAGCCTACATACCAAATTTCATCAAAATCGGTCAATGCTAAGTGGGGAAAGTGCCGCGTACGGCGGACGGACGGCCAAATTTTTATTAGATTTTTGGATTCTACGTACCTTGAAACGTAAACTATAAATTTTTGAGGGGTGTCATAAAATAAATAAAAAATTTTCTTGGTCGATTCCAAAGGTTCATTATTGAAAATAATAAACCAAAAACGGCCAGTACGGCTTGAGCCGGCCACAGCTAGTCTATCAGCTAAGACGTGTGACGGCTTAGGAAAAGGGCCCAGTGAGACTTGGAGCTGAACTCAGGGGGAAGGGAAGTATAAGGTCTGGGGCAAGCCGATTCAATCTTGTTCTTGTAAATCGGAACTTATTTACCTGGGTGTAACTACTCAAAAACATTGTCCATTTTTGATGAAATTTGCAGGAGTTTTACGGGTTCCCTTTGAATTTTGTTACCATCGAACAAACGGCATCTCAAACGTGATTTTACTCAAAAACAAATTTCTTAGTCGCAAATCTGGAGGGAAGTGAGGGGTTTACCCCATGAAAAATGCACATTGATAGCATCATGATCCGGTGTGTAACATAATCGCGAACGACAATCGTGTTTCTTTTCTGTAGTGGAAAACGGACAACATGATTTTTTATCATATTTATTCACGGAGGTGACATCATGGAGGTTATATCGTCACACTCAATAATTAGTAATTTTACACCAACTATTTCTAAATGTCCATGTTATTTTAATTTCTACACGAGGAAGCTCTATTGCCCACCAGACTTGACCGACTTTTCAAATTTATCAAATTGTTGATGTTCATTTTTTCTGACTAACAGATTAATTTCCAATGAATGTTTGATCCATCCGACTCCCCAAATTTCAAAAAATGGTCCCATATAAAATTTAGTTGAATGTGCCTGATCTGGAGGTCAGACCCAACGAACTGAGAAAAGCGGGGCGTGAAAATCGGCCGGGTATGCAATTTCCCGCACGACCGGTGAGTCTTGAAGGGGGGATATATCTTCAGCGCCGTCCCCATCGCCCAACCGGTCTTCCTCCGATCGTCAACTTGCTCCGAACCTGCCTTCAGCTTCCTCTCTCCACGCAATTCGTCTGCATTCAAGAGCGTAACTTGGGCCTAACTTGAGTCCAGAAAAATTAATTTATGCTGTTATAAAGCAGATGAACACACTTAGTTTAGGATACAAAATTTACTTTACATGTTCAAAAACCAACGAAACTCTATTTTTGACATAATTAAGATCGACAATTCTTTTTGGAAGCCAGGAGAAATTGAATATTTTATCATTTACCGCAGGGAATGCGGCGATAGGAAACCTTGTGTTACATTAAAAGAGAAATAACTCAATAAATAAAATAAATTCAAAAAAAATCTTAACTACTACGGTTGTATCTACTGTCGGAAAACCGTTCGTTTTTACCTACACTAGGTAACCGACCGAATACGTGAATCTCTTTTTCAGATCTAGTTTACTCAAATCAGTCAACGCTCAGTCAGTTTATTCAAAAAACGCAGCAAATTATTACTCTAAGGTTTATTATTGATTTATTATTTTCAGTAATGAACCTCTTGAATCAATCTAGAAAAAAGCATTTTTAACCCCCCTCTAAATTTGTTGGTTTTTGTTTCAGTGTATGTAGAATCCGAAAATCGAATAAAACATTTTACGTCCGTCCGCCGTTTTACTCAGTTTTGTGTCCATAGCAACCATTTATTTCCTTTGAAACTAGTAATCTATTTTCTGAATGACGGAATTTCTTTATTTGTTCGAATGGAGTGTGATTCTTTTATTCCTTTTAAATAAACTCGATTATGAAGTGAAAACGTTGTTTATAGGTGGTGTCAATGGCATAGCTGTGTTCTTTGTTGGCGAGTGATCTGTACAGGAAAATAATAAACTTTTGTGAAATAATTTGCAGCGTTTTTTATAATATTGTTAGGACTCCTGAGGGTAGTTTATGCCCAAATTCTACACCTTGAATAACCTTTGCTTCTGACTTACTGGGCCCAAAACTTTCAATTTTTTCTCATTTTTTCAGTTATGTCCAGTTTTGGGACGTCCCACTATACTTAAGACTTGGGCGTCCTTATGCAATTTGTGGAGTAAAGGAGGATAACCCTCGACGGAAAATAACCACATACAAATCCGTTACCATTCTGAATCTAAATCTGCAAAAAATGGTAGTTGTATGAATGTGGATGAGTGAGTGATTGAGCTCACAATTAAAGGTGATTATATTTCCTTCAAACTCCTCTTTTATTACACTTCTCTTGAATGAGTAGTTGAGGATCAAAAAACACCCTGAGCACACAAAATTTCACTTTTTGGAAAAAATTACTAATTTTCATGTCTGTACCTCTGTAAATATCCAACCTACAGACCTCAAATTGTGGAAATTGTATCGAACTTTATTGAGTTCTTGGCATAAATTATTGAAATTACCTATCATAGTTTACAAGTTATAATTTATTTAAAAAACTGATAAAAGTGCAACAATTTAACTGTTTTCAACGTACTGCGTCAGTAGCACAGAGATTTTAGGGACATTAATTTTGGAATTAACCACCTTTCACATTTAATATTATTAATTTCAACAATATAATTAAGTTTGGTATTAGCCCTTTATGGACCATGGTCTCACTAGTGTCACTGAAAACATCCCAAGAACTCCACAGCTGTCCCAAGGTGTCACTGGAGCATCCAAAATTGAATTTCAATTTTAAATTTATTGGACAGCGGAATTTTCTCTAGAAGACTCGAAAAAGAGTTATGAAAAAAAAATTACCAAAAAAACGCTGCAAATTATTACACAATGGTTTATTATTTTTCTAATAGATCACTCGTCTACAAAATCACCAACCATCCAATATGAAGAAAAAAAAAAAAAAAATCAAAATCACCAACCATTGATCGCATTTCGGTCAGCTCCAATTTGAACGAAGATAAGCCTCTTTTGCGATTCACACTCGTGTTATGATTTATATATATATTGTAGGGGACTCCCCAGTGTGTTATATTCATAGTTCACATGTTGTTACCTTGTTGCCATGGTATTGTTAGGATGGTCGTATTTTTGTTGAATAAAAATGACATTCTTGTTTCTGGACTCCTAAATACGTGTCGTGTTTTGTACGTCTTGTCTTGTCCTCTTACTTAGTTCATAAAACTGGTGACAGCGGTGGGATATTTGAGAGAGAGCTAATGATGAGAAATAAAGGAAGTGTGCAGATCTCAAGAAGAACGAACGAGGTGCTGGGCAAGACGATGCGAAAAATTGAGTCCATGGTGAGTTTGACTTTAAAGCAGTACATGGACATTGGAAAATTGATTTTGGCCAGAATTTCATCGGGTGGGTGCCACGATTATCATAGTGACTTTGGGGAAATGAGTTCCTCAATCATTGTGATGTTAGCAGAAGCGCTCAACGTTGCGTTAAAAATTGAAGTGGAGGGAAACAACAAAGCGATCAGTGACGAGATTAGTTCGAAAGATGATGGATGTATTCAAATGCCAGAGTATAGAAGCATCCCAAAGGAAGAGGCTAATCCGCACTTAGTCTGTTGGAAATGCCACAGAGTGGGCCACATAAGTCGTAGTTGCTTTCTGTGGAATAGAACCAGGAATTTGCAACAATGGCGGAGAAAGCATAATGATGTTTGTTGGAATTGTTCAACACGTGGACATCTGAGCTGGCAGTGTAGGACGATCAGGAGGTATGATATGGGCAAGAAAGTAGAAGAATTACGACGAGGGAATCTCGATCAACCCTTAGAAGAAACTAGGGAAGAATGGGTAGGAAGAGAGACCACTCGGCAGAAGGAGGAAGAGGAGCCGAAGAAAGAGTGGACGCAGTTGCAGGATCAATTGGAAGAGGAGCCACAGAGAAAGGAGCTTGACGGTGTAAAGCAGAAGAATGAAAAAGAGCAAGATATGAACCAGATGAAGGAAGAATTTTGGTAGACAAGGGTAGCATGTACCAGAAGGAGACGCAAGAGGAGAAATATGAAGTTGTGGATGTAAAGAGAGCCAAATACCAAAAGACTGAATATGGGTCTGAAAACGGAAGGAACTTTGGTCAGTTGGATGAAGAAAGCGCACAACTTTTTGAGAAGCCACAAAAGTCATTAAAGCCAGCCACTCCTTTTGTGCCTTCCTCGGTGAAGGATGAAGCTAAAACACAGCTTGAGTTGGAATGTGGAAGAAGTGAGCCGGAAACTCAACCAAGTTCTATGACTTTTAGATTCGAAGATACAGCTTATGGGAAGAATTTGAAAATAAAGGATCCCAAAAGATATAAGAAGATTATGGACCAACGGAAGTGGTATATCGATGATGAAGGAAATATGGTCAACAAGGCTGACAAAAAGATAATTGTTGTTGGTTCGGGTCGGAATAATTGTTGACATTTCCTTCTCTACCTAAGTGGTCGGGGTGCGAAGAAAATGAAATGGAGAAATGTTGAGATGGGAGAATGTTACCGTGGCTAGACGGTTATTATGGAAATTATTGTTTCTTAGTTATTATGAAGTTGGAGACGATGAATGCAGCATTGTGGTTAGGAAGGAGACTGTATAAAATGTCGAATTTTTGTAGCTTCTACTTCAATAATACTACTGAGTAGCTTGAGACAGAACTATCCATTTTTGGAGGAGAAGGGGGGTGGTGTAGGGGACTCCCCAGTGTGTTATATTCATAGTTCACATGTTGTTACCTTGTTGCCATGGTATTGTTAGGATGGTCGTATTTTTGTTGAATAAAAATGACATTCTTGTTTCTGGACTCCTAAATACGTGTCGTGTTTTGTACGTCTTGTCTTGTCCTCTTACTTAGTTCATAAAAATATATATATATTTCAATATAAACTCTTAAATTTTAGTAGGGAGCGAACGGTTTGTCCTACAGAGCTCCGCGTGGTCTCGAAAAATTCTAAAAATTCTATAGAATCTTAAATTGAAGGAAAAACAATACCTTTATATCAAAATTTTTTGAGTTAGGACATTTTTAAAATTTCAAAATTTATTTTGGAACCCTTAGAAGTGATCTACATCAACTAAAATCTTCGGGGCACAACTAGACCCCAAATGGAGCCTACATACCAAATTTCATCAAAATCGGTCAATGCTAAGTGGCAAAAGTGCCGCGTACGGCGGACGGACGGCCAAATTTTTATTCGATTTTTGGATTCTACGTACCTTGAAACGTAAAACATCAAATTTTGAGGGGGTGTTAAATTTTTTTTCTTGGTCGATTCCAAAGGTTCATTATTGAAAATAATAAACCAAAAATCGATGGACAACTTTTTTTAACTTTTAATAATTTTCAAAAAAATGGTTGAAAAATTCTGCTTTGTCCATTAATTTTGAAATTGAAATATAAATGTAGTTAATCTGGTGACGCCTTGGGACAGCTCTGGAATTCCTAAGATATTTTCGGTAATACTAGTGACACCATGGTCCAATTAGGGTTAAAATTGACTAGGATGACTTGGTTTGTGAACGCCTGAAATTGCTCATTATTTAGGTTATCCTCTGTGTAATCAATATTCGAGAATTTCAATTTTTTCTCCTTTTAGCCTAGTAAAAAGGGTTTTTACTACTGTTTCTCGGAGGGCTGGTCATCCAGTTGACCAGAGGGTGAGGCAAGAAGTAGCCATGAGCGAAATCATCAGACTTGATGCTGATTTTCACTTTACAAGACACCTGATAACGTCCACAATGTCATTCGGACGAAAATGCAACCTGTAACGGTGATTTACTTCTCTTTTGAATGTTTCAGTTGATCACAGCTGGTTGAACCGACAAAAACGGCGCTTTTGAACTCCCCAAGGTGAAGGCAGACCATTGTCCCCTCGTCCGATCAGGAAGTTTCCGTCGACCAGCCGATATTTTCGCTAACCAGAGGATAAGACTCGGCCGAAGGTTCGGTTTCCGATCTGAAGCCGTCAGAGGGCAGAGCGAAGGTCGAGAGGGCGGGTACCGGAAACGGCGATAATAATTTTCTTATAAGCGGCTCACGGCCTTTCAGCACCCCTCGGCTTCAGTCCGCCCTTGGCGCCTCCTTTCGCACGGTAATCAACGGTTACTCGATATATTATCGTTTTTTCCTCGTACTGAGGAGTTCTTCTTCGGTTCAAGATGAAGACTACAGGGGAAGAACGGGCTATCTGCTGATTTTCTACTTTCGAGATAAATGAAGTTGAATGCGAAAAACAAAATAAAATCAATAGTTAGCCATAAAAAAATCTGAAAATTTGAAGTACTTGAGCTGTTACACTGGTGCATGTGATGAAATAGTCGAAATACCTCCAGATTAAGTTTTACTCAAGTTAAAGCGGTACAAAGTGTCCAATGTCCCGAAAAACAGCGAAAAACGGGCTATCTCTAATACGCGATGAGGGAAATGATGCAAGAAATGTTGCTAGTTGTCTGCTAGTTGTTTCCTCAACTAGTAACCACCGTTCCTACAATGAGTTAATGTTGAGTTGGCACCTTTGTGGTCAAATCATAAACAGGGTATTCCATCAGAAAACAATAAACAATGCTCTAGGAAAAGCCATTTTATTGATACATCTCGCTGGAAACTTGCAACTTGAAAATAAAAAAACGCTGCAAATTATTACACAATGGTTTATTATTTTTCTATATAGATCACTCGTCTACAAAATCACCAACCATCCAATATGAAGAAAAAGAAAAAAAATAAATAAATAAATAGAAAAAAAAAATCAAAATCACCAACCATTGATCGCATTTCGGTCAGCTCTAATTTGAACGGAGATTAGGCCTCTTTTGCGATTCACACTCGTGTTTTGATTTATATATAAATATATTTCAATGTAAACCCTTAAATTTTCGTAGGGAGCGAACGGTTTGTCCTACAGAGCTCCGCGTAGTCTCAAAAAATTCTAAAAATTCTATAGAATCTTAAATTGAAGGAAAAACAATACCTTTATATCAAAATTTTTTGAGTTAGGGCGTTTTCAAAATTTCAAAATTGATTTTGGAACCCTTAGAAGTGACCTACATCAACCAAAAGCTTCGGGGCACAACTAGACCCCAAATGGAGCCTACATACCAAATTTCATCAAAATCGGTCAATGCTAAGTGGCAAAAGTGCCGCGTACGGCGGACGGCGGACGGCGTACGGCGTACGGCGGACGGACGGCCAAATTTTTATTCGATTTTTGGATTCTACGTACCTTGAAACGTAAACCATCAAATTTTGAGGGGGTGTTAAAAATTTTTTTTTCTTGGTCGATTCCAAAGGTTCATTATTGAAAATAATAAACCAAAATTAACATCATGTGACTTGAAAATAAAAAATTGATGTCAGGCGAATTTTCCTGGTTTTGGTTTGGAAGGTACTCCTTATTTGTGCGGTAGCCGCTCATAATAGTCCTTTGCCCTCTGCTCACAAAATTTCGTCAAGTGATTCACATCATTGTATTTTTCGGCCGAGATCGGGTTTCGTTTTCTGTAGGCCCTTTGTGGAAAATAAAACTCCGATGCTAGCAGGTTGCCTGTGGTGGTCGGTTTTGGAGGTGAATCACATTCTAGACTCTGATTGGGTACGTTGGGGAGAGCGACTGCTCGACGTTAGCCCGTTCTTTCGCTGTACCGCTCGGATAAACACGTTCTTTCCCTGCATACGAAACACTCACCTGCGGTTTTGATGCCTTTAGACCCACTTTTTCGCTGTTTTGACCTAATGGCCGTGTTCGGCGTCCAAAAATACATATGGAGCAGCGCCTAACTCGATTTCGAGGAAAAAGGCAGTTAGCCCGTTCTTCCCCTGTAGTCTTCAGATGATCCTTAGGGTGCAGGGTTTGAAATGAAACCTCTCAGGTACGACTGAATTCACTAGCAAGCTCGACCTTGTGAAGCACAATGTCAAATAGTGCACTCAAAAGAAATTATAAGAATATTTGATGAGAGTCCGTACCTTTCTCCCACTATGAACTATCTGATAATGCACATCAATTACCTAACACACACATTTCACAATTAGAAAATAATAACTACCAATTACCTTTTGGACGGCATCCAGAATCCTGAATAGCCTTATCTGTCTCACAAAAAAGAACCACACCAGTTTTCATTAAAACAATAATAAAAAAAATTAAAAAAAAAATCAATTTCTGCCTCAATAAAGTTGCATTTATGTGGTGCTAGCAGAAAGTACGAGTCCTGTGTGTGCGCATGTTCAGAGTTGGAGCGTGTTGAGTCTGTGAGGTACCTGGGAGTAATGATTGACGAGGATCTAACATGGGACTGCCATGTCTCTACGTTGATTCACAAACTTCGAAAATTTACTCATTTATTTTACAACCTCCGAGGATGTCTTGGGAAGGAAAGTTTAATTTTTGTATACAAAGCACTTGTCCAGAGCATCATTGGCTTCGGAATTATTACTTGGGGAGGAGCCACTTCCGCGGTATTGAATCCACTGAATATCATGCAAAAATCCATTCTCAAAGTAATGACAAAAAAACCACGTAGATTTCCTACAGTAGATCTATATAACTATGTCCGTGTTTTCTCAGTCCATCAGTTGTATATTAAGTCGGCGCTCACATTTCTCCACAAACACCCGGAATTTTTCAATTTTTCTAAAAACACTCCGTACGCCTTCCGGTTCACTACAAGCTGTAGTTCCTGCACCGAAAACTCGTATATGGAGTACCGCTAGACACATTTTCTACAGTATGCCATTCTTAATTCGCTCCTTGCCAGAAAATCTGCGATCCCCCTCCAATCTTACTCGTTCGGGTTATAAAAAGAAAGTGTTCTCGTGGCTAATCCAATATGGGTTGGAAAACTGCCAAACTCTTCTTACAAGCATTTATGTCCATTGAATTATCTATTAATTATCATGCCAGTTCCCTTCATTATTATTTTCTAATGAATTGATAGTTTAGTTGTTGATCCTCTTTCTCCTCTATAACAGAAAGAAACAGTGTAACCAGATAACTGTGATTAAATAAGTATACATATATTTTTTTCCTTTTATGCAATTAATGAGTATTATATTCACAATTAGCTCAAGCATCTCCCCTTAACTGCACAGGGCCTACCCTATGGTTAAGGTGTATGGTCCATATTGCCATAATATGGCAATATGGAACTATAATAATATTATACGCGTTATATTTAAATATATAATAAATGATAATAAGCTTAGGAAAATTTTTATATTCCCAAAAATGCACGTGGCTAAGAATCAGTTTTCTTTCAGTCTTGATGAAATTATGATTAACTGAACTACCAATATCGTTCATGATCATATTTGGACCTTAAAATTCAACTTGTGCTAGGCCATGTTTATCATACTAAAATTATGTATTATGCGTATAATATTATAATAATATTATACGCGTATACATAATATAATATATTATATTATGTATACCTACGCGTTTTTGTAATTTACTGTTTTTCGGAATAAAACTTACTTTCATTCATTCATTCAATGGCGTGTCGTGATTCAGCAGAAGGGAACCAAGACGTTTGGTTCTTCTTCTGAATACGAGTAGAACATGTCCCAACTGATTTCAGCGGAAGAGAACCTCACCGCTCATTGGCTCTGCTCAGTTTCTGGCTTGCTGCGTTCTCTCCACAATCACGATACCTTTACCTAATACAATGCATATTATAAATGGTGATGATTTAATGACTTTGATATTTATTGAGACAACGTAAGGTTATTAAAGAGCACTGCAATGGAACTTGAATAGAGGTTTATTCAACTCCGCACAAAAATACATAGTTCACCGTGCGAGACATAATTGTAGTATGATATACATTGCCTAACACAAGTTGAATTTTAAGGTCCAAATATAATCATGAACGATATTGGTAGTTCAGTTGATCATAATTTCATCAAGAGTGAAAAAAAAACTGATTCTTAGCCACGTGCATTTTTGGAAATATAATAATTTTCCAAAAGCTTAGTGTCATTTATTATATATTGGTTTATTATTTTCAATAATAAGCCTTTGGAATCGAGAAAGAAAGAAAACATTTTAACCCCCCCTCAAAATTTTATGATTTACGTTTCAAGGTACGTAGAATCCGAAAATCGAGTAAAAAAATTTCCGTCCGTCCGCCGTCCACCGTCCGCGGCACTTTTCTCAGCAACACTGGACCGATTTGGTTCAAATTTGGTTTATGGGCTCCATTTGGGGTCTAGTTGTGCCGCGAAGCTTTTGGTTGATGTCAGTCACTTCTAAGGGGTGAAAATTAAGGGTTGAAATTTTCAAGAGTGCCGTAGCTCGAAAACTCTCGAAATAAAGGTATCGTTTTTTCACCAATTTTAAATAGTATTGAATTTTAAAAAAATTTTGAGACCACCCGGAGCTCTGTAGGACAAACCGTTTGGTCCCTATGAGTACTTGAAGGTTTTCCTTCGATAAAACAGAATCATGAGTGTGAATTGCAAAAGAGGTCTAATCTCCGTTCAAATTTTATCGGACTGAAATGCAATCGCTGTTCATTTCTTCGATTTGTATACAGTTTTGCCTTCTGCGTAACCAGTAATCAAATTTCCATATGAAGCTTTCTATTTTTCGAATCGAGTGTGAAGCGTTTAGTGCTTTCTAATAACTTGATTGTGAAGGTGTGAAGCCAGTATGCTGTGGTAGGTAGTACCCACCAATAGTTGGTTGGTAAAAAAAAGTTGGTAGGTAAAAAAATGTTGGTTGGTAAAAAACGCTGCAAATCATTGCTCAAAGGTTTATTATTTTCTGTATAGATCACCCTTCTGTATAGATCACTGGTTCTCCGTCAGTAGCACCCACCACCATCTGTATTCTCCCTTGACCTTTTCTCTCAAATTTCAGCTTCCTGCGTTCAATAGGATTGAAATGGCTTCGAAGCTCACTCAGCTGATCAGTGCTCTTCCAAGCGGGTCCAGCATTCGAGAAGATCTTCTTCACTCTTCAGGTCACTGATCAGCTGAGTGAGCTCCGAAGCAATTTTCAATCCTATTGAATGGAAGTGCTCTTCCAAGCGTCTCCAGCATTCGAGAAGATCTTCTTTACTCTTCAGATCACTGATCAGCTGAGTGAGCTCCGAAGCCATTTTCAATCCTACTGAATGGAAGTGCTCTTCCAGGCGCCTCCAGCATTCGAGGAGATCTTCTTCACTCTTCAGATCACTGATCAGCTGAGTGAGCTCCGAAGCCATTTTTAATCCTATTGAACGCAGGAAGCTGAAATTTGAGAGGGAAGGTCAAGGGAGAATACAGGTGGTGGTGGGTGCTATTGACGGAGAACCAGTGATCTGTACAGAAGGGTGATCTATACAGAAAATAATAAACCTTTGAGCAATGATTTGCAGCGTTTTAAATATTGGTATTGTACGCTTCAGCGATAAATTTAGTTAATTAAATTAATATCTAAATTTCAACTCTTGGCCTCATGATTTCTAAATACATTTGCTATATGTTTTTGAAAGTCATCATCTGTGTAAGATTATCAATAATATATATTCTTGTCTTGAATATTGATGGATAAAATCACCAGCGCCGTACTCGTATTTGAACGTCAACAGTGCCCCGATGATGCCGGGATTGCTAACGAACGAGAAAGGGGTGCGACCTTGAACTTTTCGAGTAGGTAATCCGAAAAGGTAAACACGTAGGGTTGCCATCTGTGAGGTAATTAGCTTGTAAGACCACAGAACTACCTACACTTCTAGGGTATTTATTACAGAGCACTAACGGTAATTTTGGGACAGTCATGTTAGTAGCTGTTTAGTAACTCAAAATTCAACACTTGGGTAGTGTTAGGCGTTATTACTAGATGAAATCAGGAATGGAATTTAAAAACGTGGAAATTATTACACAAAGGTCCATTATTTTTCTATAATAGATCACTCGTCTGCAAAGAACGCGGCATTGCCATTGTTACCACCAACCAACATGAAGAAAAACATTGATCGTATTTCGTTCAGCTAACATTCGAACGGAGATTAGGCCTGTTTTGCGATTCACACTCGTGTTTCTACCCAACCCTTAAGTTCTCGTAGGGAGCGAACGGTTTGTCTTATAGGGCTCCGCGTGGTCTCTAAAAATTCTAAAAATTCATTACTATTTTAAAGTGATGGAAAAACAATACCTTTATATCCAAATTTTTTGAGTTAGGGAGTTTTCAAAATATCAACCTTTATTTTTCAACCCTTAGAATTGACCTACATAAACCAAAATCTTCGGGGCACAACTAGACCCCAAATGGAGCCTACATACCAAATTTCATCAAAATCGGTCAATGCTAGGTGGGGAAAGTGCCGCGTACGGCGGACGAACGGCCAAATTTTGGTTTAGTATTTTCAATGATGAACCCCCCTAACTCAAAACATTTTGATGTAAAGTTATTATTTTTCCATCATTTTATGGTAGTATAGAATTTTTAGAATTTTTTGAGATCACGCGGAGCTCTGTAGGACAAACCGTTCGTTCCCTACGAGAATTTAGGGGTTGGACGTACGATAAATCAGAAACACGAGTGTGAATCGCAAAAGAGGCCTAATCTCCGTTCAAATTTTAGCTGACCGAAATACGATCGATGTTTTTCTTCATGTTGGATGGTTGGTGGCTTTGCAGACGAGTGATCTATATAGAAAAATGATAACCATTGTGTAATAATTTGCCGTTTTATTCGATTTTTGGATTCTACGTATCTTGAAACGTAAAACAACAAATTTTGAGGGAGGTGAAAAAATATTTCTTGGTCGATTCCAAAGGTTCATCATTGAAAATAATAAACCAAAATTCATTCACGGTGGGTTTTAGATTCAAATTTAGGTGTTTAGATTCATTTTGATGTTATTTGGAAAATGTTTGAATTTTTGGAAAATAGTAAATAGCTGTGTTTACTGAAAATGGCCAATTTCGAGGGCAATCATGCTCATGAAGTATCATGATTTCGGCAATCACAAGAATTTTTTCTGTTCAAGTGTTTCCCCAAATGCTGACTTATTTAAAATTTGACGGCACCACAGCCAAACCTGTTTTCCATACCGGACACCCGTGTTTTGTTCCCTCGGATCAACTTGACTCTCAAACACTCGTATCCCTCGGACGCCCGACTTTGAACTCTCCATCGACGGCCGAAAAAAAATTGCCTTCGGATCGCCCCTTAAGACACCTGAAGATCAAGGGTACTCCCTGGGAAGACGGACCACTCAAGGGAGGGAGGCACCCCCTCTAGACCTCAGTATATAAACCTCCATCGCCGGCTGCTGAGGTACATTCGTCGTCCGACATGGCATTCAAGGTGAGCCTTAATCCCTCTTATATTCGTCAACCTGTGCTCCTCAATAGCAGTGTTCCTCATTGATCGACATTACCACATGATTTCACGTACTCAATCAAATAAGAACTTGTTATTATGGATTTACAACACTCATTCATCAGAAATTTGAAATTTGATTCAATAGGTGGGCTGAATGTGCTCTTTCCAAACTTCACTAGTGTAGGAATTAAAATCAACTTTTGAATATCCTCCAAAACTCCACGCATAATTTTTCATTGATTATCTTTTCTTTCAACCGATTAAATAAAAAATAATTTAAAAAAAAATTTGAATAAGTTTTTTAAAATCGAAAGAATAATTTTAAAATTTAAAAAAGAAAATAACTCCTGAAATATCCAAAGAAAATCAATTTAAAATTAAAATACATCGCAGTGTCTTGTATTAATCGATATTATCACGATCCCAAATATCCAATTAATTATTATGGAATTTTATGTTTTTTCGATGAACTTTAAAACTCAATTGAATGGGTGGGACGAACAAGTATAGCTTTCTAAACTTCACAGGTGAGTAGATAATTGAAATTGACTTTAAACTTTTTCAAAAATTGGTTAATAATTAAAATTTTAAAAAACATTAATAATGAAAATGGGTACTAAGCTGAGCAATATTGGTGTTACATCGCTGTTCGTTACGTGAACATCATTCTCTCTCTAATACTTGAATTTCCACTTCAATTTGATATTTATTGAACAATTACCTACATCGATTTTTCTTTCAATTACTTTTATTTCGACAGATAGTTGGATGATAATTTGATCCTCTATCACAATCGATACCTGATCTAATTATAATCGTATTCAAATTTTGAACGTACCCGTACAAATAAATTTAAACACAATTTTTTTCTGACAATCCCTGTTTTAGGTTTAATTAGATGATAAATCGGGGTTTTTATTACGATTTTAACATTCTTAAATTTAAGTGGATTGAAACTTTGAAGTCATGGTTGGCGACACAGTACTCTTGGCCCACATAAGTTTTATTTCGGTTCAAACTTATGACTGTCTATTACTGGACCCTTGTCTGTTACTGGTGACCTTGTTGAAAATTCTAGAAATACGTAAGATGTAGCCTTGTTTGGACCAACAATACAATCACACTGGAACGACGAAACTATTTTTTCATAAAAAGTGTCACCTATCTTACCATTAAATATTTAAATTTTACTACAATTTCTTTACCACCATATTATCAGGGATTCTTGATTGAAAGCTTCACCCACAAGTGTCACGCATTTTCCATTCTTTTAAATCTCTGCCAATTGCAATTATAATCAGAATCCCACTACTCAAATTACAATTTATTGTTTTCGAACTACAAATAACAAGTTTCACTTAACCAAATAGTACGTTGTCTATTCAGTTCACGTTAACTGTAGATTTCATTCAATTTTTCATTTAGCTCCAATTTTTCCTTTATTAATTACAGTTTCTGCTTATTTTGGACCTTGGATTATATTCTAACTGTATTAAGAGCTTCACAATGTTAAAATTTTTTAGTATTTTCAATTTTATTGATATTTGATATTTTTATTGGTTTGCAGTTCGTCGTCCTCGCCGCCTTCGTGGCTGTCGCTAAGGCTGGAGTCATCGGTGCCCCCGCTGTTGTGGCACCAGGTGCACCCATCGCCGCTAGGCTCGCCTCCCCCTATGGCTATGCTGCCGCCGCTCCCCTCGGCTACGCCGCCCCACGCCGCTCCTCTCGGTTACGCCGCCCACGCCGCTCCCCTCGCCTACGCCGCCCCCGTCGCCAAAGTAGCCGCTCCCCTCGCCTACGCCGCCCCCGCCCTCCACAAGACCGTCGTCGCCGACGAGTACGACCCCCACCCACAGTACAGCTACGCCTTACGACATCCAGGACGCTCTCACCGGAGACTCCAAATCCCAGCACGAATCCCGCGACGGAGACGTCGTCCAGGGCTCCTACTCCCTCGTTGAACCCGATGGTTCCGTCAGGACCGTCGACTACACCGCCGACCCCGTCAACGGATTCAACGCCGTCGTCCACAAATCCCACGGTGCCGCCGTCGTCAAGGCCGCCCCCGTCGTCGCTAAGGTCGCCGCTCCCGTCGCCTACGCCGCCCCCATCGCTCACGCTGCCTACCCCGCCGCCGCTGTTTACCACCATTAAAAAGTTCCTTACTGTGTTCAAATTGTAAATATAATTTATAAACAAAAAAATTATAAATCTACTCCCGTTTTTCATTTCCGCACCCTTCATATTAATTTGAAGAAAACTCACTAGGTACCTTATTTGGAAATACGCACATAAAAAAAGTTTTGCACCACCCTGATTCATTCAGAAATATGCACAGGAAAAATTTGGGGTTTGGATTTTTGAAAAGTGTATCTAATCACCAAATAGAAACAACGGACAAAACTGTATTCGGATAATTTTCTTTAGCTAAAAAAATTCCTTGGAAAAGGCAAAACACTGAAAAATTCACTTTTCCTGAAAATTGTAACAATAAAGCAAAAAAAAAAAAAAAAAAACACTCAGAATATCATCCAACAGGTTTGTTATTGCTGAGGGAAAAAGTTACGTTTTGTCGTTCATCATCAAGGTGCACGTGCAAAGATTTACTGTACGAGCTCCTTATTCAAACTATCGACGATAGCCCAAGTCAACAGCTTACTCGTTTTTTCTGGATTCACGATAGATCGTGTTCCGGTGTATCAACCTGAATTTCTTCTACTTTTTCCTTATGGTCTGAAACTCATTACAAAGGTCAAAAGGCTCTCTCAGCAATAACAAACCTGTTGGACGATATTCTGAGAGTTTTTTTTTTACAATTTTTAGGAAAGGGAGTTTTTTTCAGCGTTTTGCATTTTTCTAATAAATGTTTTCATTAACTAAAGAAAGTTATCCAAATAAAGTTTTTTCCGTTGTTTCTGTTTGGTGATTGAATACACTTTTCAAAAATTCCAAGCCCCAAATTTTTCCTGTGCATATTTCTGAATGAATCAGTGTGACGCCAAAGTTTTGCTTCCGAGTCTACCAAGGTAGCGGAAGCTTTGTTTTCGCTTTTCAAGGATGAAAAAAAAAAAGTTCTCCAAAATCAAAATTTTCACTCGCGTTTTGCGTTTTAGACCTTTCTGAACAATTTTGGTTCCGTGTCTGTCTGTCTGTGTGTCTGTCATGAAATCCTTGTAACGGGCATAACTATAAGAAGTTATTGTCCGATTTCTATGAACTTTTTAGGGATTGTGCGGGTTGGTGGGTAGACGGTCCCCTTTGAAAACATCATCCCCGTGCTGATAGTAGCCACTGCGCATGCGCAAACGTGAATTTCATTGTAACGGCCATAACTTCTACATTTTCCATCCGATTTCGAAGAAATTTTCAGGAATGTTACAGATCAGTATTTAGATGGTCCCCTATGAAAATCACCACTTTCGGGACTGATAGTAGCCACTGCGCATTCGCAAACGTGAATGTCCTTGTAACGCCTATAACTTCTACATTTTCCATCCGATTTCGAAGAAATTTTCAGGAATGTTACAGATCAGTATTTAAATGGTCCCCTATGAAAATCACAACCTTCGGACTGATAGTAGCCACTGCGCATGCAACAGCCATAACACATTTTTCATCCGAATTTGATGAAATTTTCTAGGATTGTCCAGATTAGCGCGTAGATGGTCCCCTATGAGGGTAGTGAAAGTGCTAAGAGATTGATGTTTTAAATTAACTACTATGCATCGGATCATCTACATAATCGGGTTATGGATACGAGAGAGCTATGTGCCACACCACTTGGCAGACTTTTTTTGGTTTTTTTTACGGGGCAAGCCCTTAGTCACTTAAGCCAAAAACAAGTAGTATTGCTTTTACTAAAAAAAAAATCAAATGATGAAGTGGAATCGTAAGTGTTCTTCAGCCGGTCACATATAATTCGGGATCGCCCGAATCACTTCCAAAAACGCTGCAAATTATTACACAATGGTTTATTATTTTTTTATTTTTCTATATAGGTCACTCGTCTGCAAAGCCACCAACCATCCAACATGAAGAAAAACGTCGATCGCATTTCGGTCAGCTAAAATTTGAACGGAGATTAGACCTCTTTTGCGATTCACACTCGTGTTTCTGATTTATCGTACGTCCAAACTTCAAATTCTCGTAGTGAGCGAATGATTTGTCCTGCAGAGCTCCAGGTTGGTCTCAAAAAATTCTAAAAATTCTATGGAATCTTAAATTGAAGGAAAAACAATACCTTTATATCAAAATTTTTTGAGTTAGGGCGTTTTCAAAATTGATTTTGGAACCCTTAGAAGTGACCTACATCAACGTTAATCTTCGGGGCACAACTAGACCCCAAATGGAGCCTACATACCAAATTACATCAAAATCGGTCAATGCTAAGTGGGACGGACGGCCGAATTATTATTCGATTTTTGGATTCTACGTACCTTGAAACGTAAACCATCAAATTTTGAGGGGGTGTTAACATTTTTTTTTCTTGGTCGATTCCAAAGGTTCATTATTGAAAATAATAAACCAAAATCAATAGGTTATCGAACCTTGACGCTTCTGGGCGTAATTGGGAAGGTGCTTAGGAGCCTATAGATTCGAGTAAGCCACATGCCTCAGCCTCTCAGAAGGTAGTGGGAATTGGACCACATGGAAGTTTCGATTATCTGTTGTTTTGAGAGAGTTTGTGAATTCGAAAGACAAAGAAAAAAATTAATTTCGTTGATATTTTAAAAATTAATGATTAATTATTATCTAATATAATTATTTAACTATTAAATAAAGTATTGAATCACATTGGGTAGGTCTCGTAATTTACTCGTTCAGCAAGGGCTGTGGACACGTTCAGCTTTTATTCATTATTTTTTTGTGGGTCACAAACTGTTGATGACAAATGTAGTTTATGTTCTGACGAATAAATTTTGCCAGGTTGTGCTTCCTAAGGCTCTAAAATCAAGCATTTGAAAAAACTTTGGTCGATTCCAAAGATTCCTTATTGAAAATGATAAATCAAAAGGCAACAGATTCTCGAAATTACGAGTACATAACAATTTTGGGCTGGGTTGAGAAAACAAGCACAACCTTTGGAAGAAAAACTTATTTTCATCTTCGAAGATAATCAGAATTATCTTCATCGTGACAGATTTTATAGATGAACCGGAAAGGTAAATAGATCGGACCAGACATCACTATTTCAGGATGAAGTCCTGGTCTGGGCTAGTCTGGATTGGTCGCACAGAAACTGCTTCCAAAGTCAACCAACTTCCATGAGTGAAGGTTGAATATAGCATTGGACACGAGCTCAATTACTTGACACCAATGATGGTTTTTAGTGCAGTCAGTCATTATTACCAGAATCACCCGAATCAGGAAAGTGCACTAGACAAAGAAGAAAAGATTTGTTAAGTTTTTAAATTTTGTATTTGTACAAAATAGGACTATTTACACTTTAGGAGAGATGGAGGAACTTAGTGGTAGTAAGCGGGGGCAGCGTAAGCAGCACGAGCGAGACCAAGAGGAGCGGCGTGGATGGCGGGGGCGGCGTAGGCAGCACGAGCGAGACCAAGAGGGGCGGCGTAGGCAGCGCGAGCGTAGCCGAGGGGAGCGGCGTGAGCGATGGGGGCGGCGTAGGCGACGGGAGCGGCGACCTTAGCGACGACGGGGGCGGCCTTGACGACGGCGGCTCCGGATTTGCTGACGACGGCGTTGAATCCGTTGACGGGATCGGCGGTGTAGTCGACGGTCCTGATGGAACCATCGGGCTCAACGAGGGAGTACTGGCCCTGGACGACGTCTCCGTTGCGGGACTCGTGCTGGGATTTGGAGTCTCCGGTGAGAGCGTCCTGGATGTCGTAGGCATAGCTGTACTGTGGGTGAGGGTCGTACTCATCGGCGACGACAGTCTTGTGGAGGGCGGGGGCGGCGTAAGCCAGGGGGGCGGCATGGGCAGCATAGCCGAGGGGAGCGGCGGCAGCATAGCCGAGAGGAGCGCCAATGACTCCAGCCTTGGCGACAGCCACGAGGGCGGCGAGTACTACAAACTGTAACAGAAAAAAATACAAGAAATCAAAAAGAGTATACAAGTCCTAATAAATGTGACTGTCCCTAAAAAAAAATTATTTATTTATTTGTCTTACTTTTATTTTTTTAAGTCACTTTTAGTAGCATTTCAAATGCAATCATAATGTTTTTCAACAGTTTAAGCGATTAAGAGGTTGTAAAACATTTTTTATGAAGTTAAATTTACACCCAATTTCATGAGCTTTTCATCTTTTAGTAGGGAAATAATCCGTAAGCCTTATCAAGGCACTAGGGTCTAAATAAGGCCTGAAGCTATTGTTATAGTAAAATACAAAAAGAGGTCAAAATTTCTTGATTCTTTGACAAAATAATTTTTAATTGATGTGTGCACTGAGTTTGAGCAGAACTTGTACCATAGTAAAAGTTTCTTTATTGTAGAAAACTTGAGAAATATGCATTTTGCAAGTAAATTTGGGTGCGGTGCCCCACCTATATTTACTCGTAGCTTACGATGTAAAGAGTAGAAATGTAAAATCGACTTAATTTATTCAAGAGTAATATTTTGAGCACAGGCAATGTTCCTTTCAAATTCGTCTACACTGTTACTCTGTTGAACCCGAGAGAATAATTGGTACTTGAAGTACCAATCGTACTCCTTGTAATGCATCGATTGTACGTAATTTACACGTAAACGGTGGATTTCATCAATAAAAGTTAATTTAATGTAATCAGGGAGTAACCGTGCGAATGACTATAACAGACTGATTTGAAATTCGCGTAATCCGAAAACTGAAGACACTGAACCGCAATAATCACGAAAGGAAAGTGGATGCATGGAAAGAACTTTGCCGTACCTTGAAAGCCATGTTCACTGATGGAATGAAAGTCCGAGGAAGCCGTTTGGCTTTTATACTCAAGATCTGGTGGTCTCAGAGACTGGACGAGCCCCCTTCTCCCTCCCAGACGTAATTACGCCCTGCTCGGGTCGACCCCCTGGAATTGTCTGCTAAGTCGTGAATAACTTCACTTTGATATCGCAGTTGAATTAAATTGCATGTTTGAAGGAGTTCGACTCCTATTCAATTTAAAAAAAATGAAGCTCAAAATTATTAGGAAGGAAATTTTTTTTTAAATTTCTCAACGGAAATCCGTTTTGGAACATTCTAAAACGTTTTCTGAAGTTTAACTCGTCTACATTTGTACACATAAATATAAAATATATATATTATCATTATGCGTGTAATGATGTTTCATAATTTAATATAATTATTGTATTATTATTTTATTATTGTATTTAATACCTAATAATTGTATTAGCCCGTCGAAGTGTTCTTGTAACCCGTTGGAAAAAGTAGATAGCTATCGGTACTTGGGGATTATGGTTGAAGAAGGTTTAGTATGGACAAACCATATTACTGCTGTTTGTAAAAAGTTGCGCCAAATTCCATTTGTTTTTTGACCGACTTCATGCGCGGCGAAGCCGCGCCGAAGGAAGGAGGTATACAGTTCGTTGTGTCATGGGACGACGATTTTTGTGGTTGTATGTTTGTACCACTAGCATTTTTTTATTCGGGCACCAATCTGCCTGATTCTTTTTGAAAAGTGTTCTACAAGTATCCATAGTGGTCCCGTTTCAATCAGATTTGATTTTGCTTTGTTAAAAGTATCGAAATTTTGTGAAAATAGTTCAAAAAAGGTGGTTTTTGGGAAGATTGTTCCGCATCCTCACCCCCGCCCGACTCTTCGAAGCCACCCACCCGCTCTATTATTTCTTCAAGATAAAGTGGATTGTGAAGCAAAATTTAATTTCAAAAAATGATATTGAACTCAATTTTGAAATTAATTTTAACATTTCATTGAAAGACGAGTTTCCCGACTGATTGTACATTTCTTGTACATGTTTGTGTACATTCAAATTTAAGGTCCGATTCTAAGCTTCACAAAAAATGAGATGCTTTATGAGGGGGGTTCCGATAACCATCAAAGTCCGGTAGACTACCAAGTGGGTCTAGCACATAGCCTTCTCATCACCCAAAACATGTTGCAGCGGGCTAAAATATGAAGTTCTAGTCCGATTCCGATGAAATTTTCAGAGATTGTACGAGTTGGCGTGTAGATGGTCCCCTATGAAAATCAATTCCCCCGGACTGATAGCCACTGCGCATGCGTAAACGTGAATTCCCTGTAAGAGCTATACTTTCTACATTTGCCATCCGATTTTGATGGTATTTTCTGGGATTGCGCGGATTAAAGTGTAGATACTCCTCTACGGATATCATCGCCCCCGTGTCACTCAAACAGTTTAGTGCAGGAGGAAGCGAAATAACAATGTGTGTTTTTTCGCTCACCAACGTGTTTTAATTGACTTAATGCTTATCCAATGGGACGCCCCCTGGAATGCATGCATTACTAAACAAAATGTTTAATAATTTGTTGGACTCACTAATAACTACTTTAAACAATAATACTGTAGGTATAGGTACTAAAATAAAATGTAAAAATTAAACAATAAAGTTACCTAATACCTACATAAAAAAACCTCAAAAGTAATAATTAATTCCACATTAAAAAAAATCATTAGTAGTAATTAAAAAATACAAGTAAATGATTTAAAAAAGAAAATAGCGAAAAATGTAGAAAAAAGGTTAACGGTCGGTAACTCAAAGAATACCGACTTTAAACAATAGTAGGTACTTGGTAGTTGGTAAATTATGTAAAATTAGAAAAAAAATTTAAATAATAAAAGTCGAAAAAATTAATAAGTTAAAAATTAAAACGAATGATTTAAAAATTCAAATAAAGTACTTGGTAGTAGGTAAGTGATGTAAAATTAAAATAATTAAAGTCGAAAAAATAATAAGTTAAAAATTAAAACAAATGATTTAAAAAATTAAATTTTAAAAATAAATGTAAAAAATCACTAAAAAGTAAAAATAAAAAAATAATGAAAATACAAAAATAGTAAAATAATAAACTTTTCAACAAAAAAAACGGACCTACCTCAAAACTGATGATGGCATCCCACTAAAAAGGAAAAAAAAATAACGACAACTTATTCAGATAGGTTGGTAGGTAGGTACGCATTGAAGTCGCCGCCGTGCCCATCTGCAGAGACAAACATACGCAAGTAGATTCCACTTCCATCTGGTGAGTATTACAACATGGGTCGATAGTGCAATACAAAACATGAATGAGAGTGGGTACCTATCATTGAGGTAATGCATGTGTTCCAAAACTATTAGGTAGTACGACACTGCTGTCGTATGAAGGAGGATGAGAGAGTGACAATAAGTGTGAATCTCAGTAAGAATATTTCCTTTGATAACAGCTGAAGACGTCTGCGTCACCAAAAATGGCAGTTGGATAAAAATTCAACATGAGAAGGTTGTTTACTTACTTACCTACCCCTACTCCTGTTTTGTATTGCACTATCGACGCATGTTGTAACACTAACTGGTTCATTTGAGTATGAACTCATATCACAAACCCACATCATGATCTAGACAATTCTACATTCAATATGCCATACATGGAATATAAGATTAATTAGATATTATGTAATCAAAGATTGATCACGTATAATTAGATAAATAACTATTAGATACTATCTAATCAAGAGATGGTTTTTTGGAATCCCAACATTTTGTACAGGGATTCACACTTATTGTCAGTGGTGCGTTTTGAGGATTTGCACCCTGGTTTACGTCTCGC